>ML105729.1:79919-213764 GCA_003697995.1 Taxidea taxus jeffersonii | reverse complement strand
ATATATTGATGTGCTTGATGTGAACCACATTTCTCTGAGTCTCTATTAATTTCTTTTTTAAAAGATTTTATTTATTCACTTGAGAGGGAGAGACAGAGAGAGCAAAAGCAGGGGGAGAGGCAGAGGGAGAGGGAGATGCAGACTCCCTGCTAAACTGACACAGGGCTCAATTCCAGGACCTAGAGATTATGAACTGAGTAGAAGGCAGACACTCAACCATCTGAGCTGCCCAGGCACCCTTCTATTCATTTTTTTCTGTTCTTTTTTTTTTTTTCTATTAGTCACACTGTATAATCTTCATTGACTTCTCTTCAAGTGTGCTAATTCTTATTCTGCCTATTCAAATCAGCTGTTGAGCCCCATACTGAAATCTCATTTCAGGTTTTGTGTTTTTTAACTCTAAAATTTTGTTCTTTTTATAATTTTTGTCCTTACTGATATTCTCTATTTGGTGAAACATCATCCTCATACTTTCCTTTAATTCTTTAGCCATGGTTTCCTTTAGTTCTTTGGACACATTTAAAACACATAATTGTAGGGGCGCCTGGGTGGCTCAGTGTGTTAAGCCTCTGCCTTCAGCTCAGGTCATGATCTCAGGGTCCTGGGATTGAGCCCCACGTCGGGCTCTATGCTCAGCGGGGAGCCTGATTCCCCCTCTCTCTGCCTACTTGTGACCTCTCCCTCTCTGTCAAATAAATAAAATCTTTAAAATAAAATACATAATTGTAAAGTGGTTTTTTTAAATTAAGTGCAACATCTGGGCTTCCCCAGGGATACTGCTTATCACCCTCTTTCCCCCCACCCCTGTTTATGGGCCATACTTCCTTATTTCTGTACATATCTCATAATTATTTGTTGAAAATTTGATACTTTAAATAAAACGATGTGGCAACTCTGAAAAGCAATTTCTCCCTCCTACTTGAGATTTAGTTTGTTCTTGTTGGCATTTGTTATTTTTAAAGATTTATTTATTTATTTATTTTAGAGGGGGGAGGAGCAGAAAGAAAGGGAGAGAGACTCCTCAAGTAGATTCCCTACAGACTGTGGAGCCCAGTGTGGAGCTTGATCTCAGGACCCGGATATCATGACCTGAGCTGAAACCAAGAGTCGGATGCTTAACCAACTGTGCCATCCAGGTGCCCCCTGCTACCTGATACTGATGTTGTTTGTGTATATATTACCTGAATTCTGAACAAGTTTTGTAAAGTCTATATTTTTTTGTTATGTGCAGCCACAAAGTCTGTTCAGTTACCTTAGTAGTGAGTTAAATGGCACTGGGGAAGTAGGATGTACATGTAGAAAATAAAACTTGACTCCTACTCACACCTTCCCCCACCAAACACAGAAATCAATTCCTGGTGGATCATAGATCTAAGCATTAAAAAGATAACATAAAGATTCTAGAACATTGGATAACATCTACATGATCTTAGACAAATATTCTTAAAATAAAGGTACAAACCTACAAAAGTTGATGTCAACTTATTTTACCATATTCAAGGAAAGAAAAATATGGTTATCTCAACAGATGTAGAAATTCAACACTTTTTCAATGAAAAAAAAAAAAACCTCTTCACTAACAGAATAGAGATGAATAGATCAAGTCTTATATATGTAAGTCTATCTCTAGACTCTCTATTCTATTTCATTGGTTTATTTGCTTATCCTAGGCCCAATACCACACTCTCTTAATACTCAATATTCAGTATCGAGTAGAGTAGACCTCTAATATTTTTGCTGTTCAGGATTGATTTTTGGACTTTTGTATTTCCATGTAGTATTTAGAATAACCTTGTCAATTTATACAATAAGGATGGTTGGGGTTTTGTTCTAGATTGCACTGAATTACTAAATCTGTTTAGGGAAATTGACATCTTGAAAATATTGAGTCTCTTAGTATCTGTATGTGGTATATCTCTCCATTTATTTAGCTATTCCTCAATTTTTCTTTGGTAATAATTTCATCTTTCTATGTAGAGGTCTTGCATATCCTTTGTGAGATCATTTTCATAGATATTTTATGCTTTTGGTTGTTATTGCAGGTGAAATTCCTTTAAATTTTATTTTCCTTTTTCTGGGGGGCAGGGCTGGTATAAAGAAGTATGATTAATTGGTCTATTAGAGTTCTTCAAAGAAACAGAACCAAGAGGATATAGAGATATATATGGGGAGGTAAATTTTAGGAATTTGCTCATGCTGTTATGAAGGCCAAGAAGTCCCTTCATCTGCTGTTTGCAAGTTGGAGAACAAGACAAATGGGTGTTGTTATCAGTTTGAATCTTAAAGCTTGAGAATAGGGGGGCCAAATGTGTACAAAACTGTGAGTGTGTGTACAAAAACCGGAAAACCAGAAGCACTGATGTCTAAGGGTAGGAGAGCATGGGTGTCTTAGTTCAGAGAGAGCAAATCTGCTTCTCCTCCACCTTTTTTGTGCTATTCAGGGCTTCAAATGATTGAATGATGCCTGCCTTTATTGGTAATGGAGATCTTTAAGCTGAGCTAATCTCTTCTGGAAACACCCTCACAGACACACCCAGAAATAATGTTTTATAAGCTATTTTGACATCCTTTAGCCCAATCAAGTTGACAGGTAAAGTTAACTATCACAATTGGCATATTTGCCACAAAGACTGCAGCTTATAAATGTGATTTTAATTTTTAATAGCATGCATTTATACTCTGAACTTTCTACACATACAATCTTGACTTCTAAAAAAAAAAAGAAAAGAAAAAAATGTGAGGAAAAATTTTGTTTTATTTCTTCTTTTCTAAAACTCATGTGTTTCTTTTTCTTGCTTCATTGTACTGGCTAGAATGTGTTTTAAAATATGAATATAAGTGGTATACCAAGCATCTTTGATTCACTTAAAATCTTAAGGCCAAATCTTTAGACGATTAACCATTAGCTGTGATGGTGACTGCAGGTTTGGATAGATAGATAAAGGATATTTTCTTCTATTATTTGTTAACCAAAGGATTTCTGCATCTGTTGAGATGACAATATTTTATCTTTTTCTGTTAATGTGGCAAAATACATAGATTTTTGTTTTGGTTTTTGGTTGTTTTGTTCTCCCCTTCAGGTCTTGAGTATTTCTTTCCATAACCCCTTGGGAAAAAAGTAGTGAGGCTTGTTACATCTTTATAACAGAGAAAGGTATATCATACTTTAAGCATACATTTTTAAAGAACTACAAGAAGTTACAATATATGATGATATCCTGATTTTGAAGCTGACTGTTAAACTACTAGCCTTTTCTAACAAAACAAGAGTCCATACCAGAGGTTGCAAACCGGTTCTCTACAGAGAGAATGCGGCCTGCAGTGGTTTTGTCTGGCCCATGGTAGTTTTAAACCACCCCTATCCCCCAAGACACACAGTTTTTTACTAGCGATGCAGAGATTTTACATTTACATCCATGGTTTCTGCCTTCTCTTAAGCATGTATCTATACACATAGATATATATATCTGATATCTATATCTATATATCTATATATATCTATATCTACCTATATCTATAGATATAGATATATATAATAGGCCAGCATGTAACAATCAGCTGGAGAGTACCCCCTTTTGACAAGGCAAAGCATTTATTCTTTAATTTGCCGTTGCTGTTTAATGACATTCCAAATGTCTACTTCTAATTTTTTGTTCATATTGCATTCTTGGCAGACTACTGGCCATTTCGTGAAAATGTTGTTTAGTAAGTAAACAACATAAATACATCTACATTTTACACTGCTCTAAAATGCTGTAATAGATAATACCAAAATGGAAAAGGTAAATTGAAGGGGAAGTGAGGGGTGTTGGAACTTGGACTTTTAAGATTCAAAAACAAGCCAAAGCACAGAAAATGTTCTGTGTGTACAACACAAGGTAGACCCTGAAGCTAAGTTGAATATCAGCAGTTTGTAAGGGAAAATAAATCTGTGTTTGAGATAATATGAGGTAATTCACATCTTTCTCAGGTCACACTACAGGAGCCACCCCAGCACTGCAGATGTTTCATTGATTTCGCAGCCCAGTCCATGAGGCCCTCACAACATCCTGAACTGTTAAGAGGCCAACTCTTGGGTTGCTATTAAAATAGGATCGCAGGGCATTAAAAAGAAAAAAAAAAAAAAAGGGTTACAGGATGATTATGTTTTTTGGGAAGTCATCACCCAATTTACAAATCACATAAATGGGGATAACCGCCACTTCCTACGTGTCCCCTTCTCTTCCTGGATTACATCTTCGAAGAGTTTCCCAGCTTTCCTGTAGGGTGCAAAGTAAACAACAGGCGGCCACCTCCACTCGAGGCCTGACACCCAGCAACGGCTAGGGTGCCCAGAATCCAGAAGTCAATTACTGCCCGTGCGGAAGCATGCTCCCCTAGCTCAGCAACTGCAGGGAGGCCATTGTCGGTGGTTCAGGAGCCACAGAAGGCTGTCTGGTCCTCCAGATCGTCACGATGGGCCACTCCTGGAAAGCTGTCCCCTTGGGTCTGTGGCTTTGCATAAGAATACTGACGAAATACTTCTAAAGGGCAGTGATCTTCAGCACTCCCATTGTCTGCAGGCAGCCCAGCCCCTGAGTTACTACACAGAGCACCCCATCATCCCTGCAGTTAGTCACCGTCTCTACTGGAGAAGTTGGGAGAGACACAGAAAGTGCCAAGCCGGCCGGCTGGCTATGATTTAGACCCGGAAGTGCCGGGCACTGGCCTCCGTGCGAGGCTGGCACTCTGATCAGCACCTACGGGTCATTAACCAGACGGGCACGTGAGCACTCGGTCGGCGGATCCTAGAGATGGAGTAGGTCTGGAGCTGCCATGGCGTCAGGGCCTGCGCACAGGGTACGCACTCCACGCCAACGTAGCGCAGTGGCCAAAAAGGCCTCATCGTGCAGCCCTTGGCGGCGGCCCTGTTGCTCCCAGCTATCAACCGGTGGTCGGCCGGGCCAAGGCTGCCCGTGCCAGGTTACCAGCAACTGAGACCGCGGGTGGTCCAGCTCCCCACTGCCCAGTACCCACTCGGCGGTCGCAGGCGCGGACAAAAGCACATGGCCGGCGCACACAGGACTAGGTGGGGGCAGCTGCAGCGCCGGAAGCGGATGGCTCCGGCCTTGGTTCCGCCTCCGGTGGGGCTGGGCTCCTTTAAAAGATGGTGCAGGCGCCCCTACCTGAGGCAGTTCAGGTCCTCCTGGCCCGCGGGTCCGCGTCCGTCCGCAAGGTGAGTACCTCCTCTGTGGCAGCCGTGACTGTCTTTTCGGGAAGCTACCAGGACATTGATTTTTTTAAAGTTATGCAAATAAACTAATACATTACTACCACATTATATCACTTTTCAGAGTTAGAGTAACACGACTTTGAAAACGAGCGAAAGGCTTGACAAAGCAACAGTACATTAAGTCCTACTTCTATATTTTGTTTTTTAGTGACCACATCTCGTGTCTTAGGTGTAACAGTAGAAAATTTATGGTACACTTAGGATATCCTAAGTTCGGAGTACACTCTGTCTTCAAAAGTGACATATTCAAGAACAGATAAGCATATATGGAACCAAGTGTTTTAAGACAAAATATGCTAATTGTTTACAGCTTTGGTGTGAGAAGGAAGATGTAAATTCAAGGTACGTTTTCCTCTACCTTTAATGTACATTATGTACTTTCTTGAAGAGTGCAAAAAAGTTTTTTAAACTTTTAAGAAAGTAGCAAAAGCAGCCTTATTTAATGTTTCAAAATATTCTTCAGGGTACAAAAAATCATGTAGAAAAAATGCTGTAAAAAGATACTGACTTTTAAGAATAGAAGAATATGGAGAGCCTCTGTAACATTCTGCACAGCTAGTTTCTTCCACAAATTTTCAGTACCCCTAAAGATAAACATAGGATACTCCTGCCCAAATACCCTCCGACTGCAGTTCTCTAGTGAGAACTAGCATAATGGATGGAAAGCAGAATTATTGTCTCATAATATTCAGGTCCAGTCTGTTAAGCAAGTTCCAAGATGTGGAGATTCTAAGAGGGGAGAAAAGATTGAAAAAACTTAACTGCAATGGGAAGTGTCGGGAACAGCAGTCTAGAAAGAGTAAATAATTTGGCTCTGAGCGCATTTCAGGTGTGTCTGACAGATCCAGCTTTGACTATGGGAAAGAGGACCCATTTTCAGTAAACTTCTTTCCCCTGTGGGCTCATGGTGAGCTTGTTAATCGAAGCTGTAAGTCCTTCAAATGACCAATAGGATTAAGCCATGAGCGCTTCACCTGGAAATAGCTGAGCTGCTGATCATGCACCTGGGAGCAAGGTTGTTTTTATTCAAATTAGTTACTGTATACTTATTAGTACATTGATTTCTGAATGTTAAAACATTAGTTTCTTTCTTAAACATAAATTGTTCGTGGTGTGTTATCCTTTCTGCATATTGTTGGATTCGGTTTGGTAAAATTTTGTGTAGATTTTTGCTTTTATGTAAATGAGAGAGATGGCCCTCTAATTTTACTTTTGTAAATATCCTTGGCAAATTTTGATTTCATAAAATGAGTTGGAAAGTATTCCCTTATAATGCTCTACAGAATTGGTCAGTTAGAATGTATTCCTTAAATATTTGACAGAAGTGACTGGTGAATTCTGGATGTAAGATTTTCATTGAGAGGAGACAGTTGATTATGGATTTATTCCTTTAATAGATAAGGAACTATTTGAAGTTTCTATTTTGTTTTAGTAAGTTGAGCTTCCCTTAGGGTCTATTTCATCTAAAATTTTTAATTAACTAGCCTAAAGTTATTCATAGTAAGTGATTATGACTGTTACGATTTTTCTAATGTAGGACTTATAATGAGGTCTCCTGTTTAATTTCTAATTTTTGTTGTTTGTGTTTCTCTGTCTCTTTCTTGTGCGTGCACACACACACACCCCATACATGTCTTGCTCTGGGTTCATCTTTAACAGGCTGGCCAATTGCAGCCTTGTATACAGCCTTGTATAACAGGCACAGATATAACCTTGTATCTGTTTTTGTACATTGTTTTATTGTGACACAACCACACCTATTCACTTATTATCTATGGCTGCTTTCCCACCACAGTGCCAAATAAAAAGACATCATAAGGCTTGCAAAGACTGAGAAAAGAATCACCTGGCCCTTTAAGAAAAGGTTTTCTTACTCCTACTCTTGATCATTGCTATTAGTCTACAGAAAGAACTAACTTTTGTCTTTGTTTATCTTTTATATGCATGTTTATTTCAATAACTTATTTTCTTGCTTTTATTATTTTCCTTCATTTGCCTTTTTTTAAAATAACTTCTTGGGTATTTGCTCAGATAAATTGATTTTCAGTCTTCCTTTACTATTAAGTGACAAATTTCCCTCCACCCAGAGCTTTAACGGCAATCCACAAACTTTGATGTGTTTCCAATACCATTTAGTTCAAAATATTTTCTAATTTCCACTGTACTTCCATATTTAATCAGCAGGTTATTGAGAATTAGATTTCTTATTCCAAGACATATTTTCCAGTTATTTTTTGTTAATCATTTCTAGATTAATTTCACAGTGGTCTGGCAATATAGTCTGCATGATTTTACTTGAAATTTTTGAAACCCTTTCTATGCCTCAACATATTTTAAGTTTTGGTAAATAATATGTGTGTCCTTAAAAAAAAGTGTCTTTTGAAATTGTTATGTGCAGTGTTCTAAAGGGCCAAATTTTGTAATCCTCTCGTTTATATCTCTATCCTTACTGATTTATTGTCTGCTTGTTCTTCAATTATTGAGAAAGGTATTTTTCAATCTCTCCATTATGACTGTGAATTCTTTTTACAGATTTTTTTGTTTGTTTGTTTTTCAGTAATCTCTACACCCACCACGGGGCTTGAATTTACAACTCTTGAGATTAAGAGTTGCATGCTCTACCAACTGAGCCCTCCAGGTGCCCCTATGACTGTGAATTTTGTACATGTCCTTTTACTTCTGTCATTTTTGCTTTATATGTAATTTTGTCTACAAATATAGATTAGGTACATAAATTTTTAGGATTATATATTGTCCTGGTGAATTGACCATTTTATCTTTGAAACATCCTTGTTTGTTTCTGATGGGGCTTCTTGCCTCAGTGCTTACCTGTCTCATGGGCAGCAAGCTATCATGGCTTTGTTTAGCATTTGAATGTTTTTTTATTCTTTTCTATTCTTTCCATTCTATTTTCTATTCTTTACTTTCATTATTTAAATAGGATTATAGTTAATAACTTTTTTATAAGCAGCATAAGACTGGGTTTGATATTCATTCTACAAATCTTTGTGTTTTAATTGAGTGTTTAATATAGATGTATAGTGTCCGTGAAAGCTGTTTTCTCACCTGCTGTTTCTTTTTCTAACCTTTATTGACTCCTTTGAATTATTTCTGATAATTCAAATTTTCCATAATATTTACATATTCTGCTATGATTTTAGTGATTGTATGTATGGCATATTAAAAAGTAAAATAAATTAATGCCTTTACCCATCCTTAGATAATATAAGGACTTTAATGTACTTTAAAGCCACTTGTTCTCCCTACTAACTTCTGTGATATTGTTATGTGTTTTATTTCTATATAAATTTGAAATCCTAAAAGATATTATTTCATAGAATCAGGATTCTTTTGCATTTACCCATCTATTCACTGGTTTATGTTACTTAGATTAGTCATTGTTACCTTTGGCAATCTCTTTCCTTCATTGAGCCCAAGAACACTTTTTCAGTATTTCCTGTAGAGTAAATCTGCTGTGATTAATTCTCTCAATTTTGTTTGATTACAAATGTCTTTATCTTTTTTTTAATAAGGAGAATTTCTTTTTCTGCTTTTATAGTTTCTTCTTTGATTTTAGTTTCAGAAGTTTTAGTGTGGTATAGCTAGGTATGGCTTCCTTGCATGTATCTTTCTATGGTTAATGGAACTTTGTAAATGTGTTGAGGATCAAGCATTTTGTCTCTTCAGTGGATCTAGCTAGACTAAGAATCAAATTGACATGAGACAGATAAGAGAAAAATTAAATAGCATACCTATGGGGAATCCACACAAACATAGAAATTCCAAAGAGAATTAGACAAAATGAGGTATATATATCATTCTGAACTAAGGAGAAGAGAGTGGGGGTCTGAGACTTCAGAGGAAAGGAATGTAATTCACAGAATGGTAAAAAGAAGAGCAGATGTTTGGCAATTAGCTGTTTGCCCTGGCATATAGATGGATCATGCAGATAAAATTTTTCTTTGTGGTAACCCTTATTCTGGAAAGACCCTTCACCTCAGATTCTTCTATGTAGTTAAGAGAGAGGCAGAAGTTTCTCTTGAGCCCCCAGGGTCTCAACTGCCTTTGCCTTAAAATAATATGCATGTCAAAGTGGCACATTCGGGGGTACCTGTCCCAAATCCCTTCAAATTTGTGGCATAATGCTTATCTTTTTGTCTGTTTTGAAGGAGCGTTCATGGTAATTATTTTCCCATTTTGGACATTCAAGATCATTATTTTTCTTATTGTTACTTTTGCTCTGTTTTCTCCCTCTGAATCTCCCAGTTATAGGTATGTTAGACTTTCATAATTCTTTAGATATCTTTATGTATTTTCTATCTTTTTACCCCTTTTTGTTCAGTTAATACATTTTATTCTATTTTTTTTTTTCATTTTATTTCTTACCATGGTAAGTGTACTCTTTAATCCCATTCCCTTCCCCTCTCCCCCACTCCCCTCTGGTAGCCATCAGTTTGCTCTCTATGGTTAAGGGTCTGTGGTTTGCCTCTCTCTCTTTCTTCCTTTGCTCATTTGTTTTGTTCTTAAATTCCACATGTGAGTAAGAACATACGGTATTTGTCTTTCTCTGACTGGTTTATTTCACTTAGCATTATACTTTCTAGCTCTATTCATGTTGTTGCAACTGGAATGATTTCATTCTATTTCATGGCTGAATAATATTCCATTGTATATGCACCACTTTTTTTATGAAGATTTTTTTTTATTTATTTGACAGACAGAGATCACAAGTAGGCAGAGAGGCAGGCAGAGAGAGAGGAGGAAGCAGGCTCCCTGCTGAGCAGAGAGCCCAATTCGGGGCTCCATCCCAGGACCCTGGGATCATGACCTGAGCTGAAGGCAGAGGCTTTAACCCACTGAGCCACCCAGGTGCCCCTATGCACCACTTTTTTAAATCCATTCATCAATTGATGGACATTTGGACTGCTTCTATAATTTGGCTATTGTAAATAATACGGCTATAAACATAGGGGTGCATGTATACTTTTGAATTGGTGGGGCTTTTTTGTTTGTTTGTTTTTTGGTATTTTGGGGGTAAATACAAGTAGCATAAGGCAGTTCTATTTTTAACTTTTTTGAGGACCCTCCATACTGTTTTCCACAGTGGCTACACCAATTTGCATTTCCACTGACAGTGGAAGAGGGTTCCTTTTTCTTCACATCTTCACCAGTACTTATTTATTGTTTTCATTTATCTTATTATTTGTTTAAGTCTTGTTTTTGATTTTAGTCATTCTGACAGGTGAGAGGTATATCACAATATAGTTTTGAGCTATATCACAATGTAGTTTCGATTTGCATTTCCCTAGTGATCAGTGATGTTGAGCATCTTTTCATGTATCTGTTAGCCATCTGAATGTCTTCCTTGGAAAAATGTCTGCTTGTGTCTTCTGCCAATGTTTTAATTGGATTAATTCTTTTTGGGTATTGAGTTGTATCAGTTCCTTATACATTTTAGATACTAACCCTTTATCAGAGATGTCATTTGCAAATATCTTCTCCCATTTAGTAGTTTCCTTTTTTCTTGATTGTTTGCTTTGCTTTGTAGAAGCTTTTTATTTTTAGTCCTAGGGGTTTATTTTTGCTTTTATTTTCCTTGCCTCAGGAGATAGAAAGAAATTGCTATCGCTGATGTTGGAGAAGTTACTGCCTGTGGTCTCTTCTAGGATTTTTATACTTTCAGGTCTCACATTTAGGTCCTTAGTCCATTTCTAATGGATTGTAATGGATTTGAATGGTATATGGTATAAGCCAGGGGTCCAGGTTCATTCTTTTGCATGTAGCTATTTCTCCCAGCACCAGTTGTTGAAAAGGTTGCCTTTTTCCCATTACATTTTCTTTCCTCCTAAACATAAGTTTATTTGTGGGGATTTCTATTCTATTCCATTGACCTGTGTGCCTGTTTTTGTGCCAGTACCATACTGTTTTGATTACTACAGCTTTATTATAACCTTCAATCTGGAATTGTGATACTTCCAACTTTTTCTTTATCAAGATTGTTTTGGCTATTTGCGGTCTTCTGTGATTCCTTATAAATTTTAGGATTGCTTGTTCTAGTTCTGCAAAGAATGTTGTCGATATTTTGATAGGGGTTATATTAAATCTGTAGATTCTTTGGGTAGTATGGACATTTTAACAGTCTTTCTTCTTCCAACCCATGAGCATGGAATGTATTTTTATTTCATTGCATCATCTTAAGTGGATTTTCATATAAGGAATGCTGAGATATGTTTTCTCTAGACCTATTTTGCAGAGGGTTTTTATTGTGAATGGATGTTGTACTTTGTCAGATGCTTTTTCTGCATCTGTTGAAATGATCATATGGTTTTTATCCTTTTTTTTTTTAATTGGTGTGAGGTATCATGTTGTTTGGTGAATCTTGAATCACCCTTGCATGGAGGGAATAAATCCCACTTGATTGTGGTGAATGATTTTTTTAAATAAATTGTATTTGGTGTGCTATTTTTTTGAGGATTTTTGCATCAATATTCATGAGAGGTACTGGCCTGTAGTTCTCTCTTTTTCTTTATTTAAATTTTTAAAAATTAAAAAAATTTTTTTTAAATTGTGGTAGCTTTCTCTGGTTTTGGTATCAGGGTGATACTGGCTTCATAGAATGAATTTGAAAGTTTTCCTTCCCCTTGTGTTTTTTTGGAATTGTTTGAGGAGAAAAGGTATTAGCTCTTCTATAAGTGTTTGGTAGAATTAATCTGTGAAGCTCTCTGGTCCTGTTTTTGTTTTTTTGGGAGTTTTTTTTTATTACTGATTCAATTTCATTGCTGGTGATTGTTTTGGTATATTATATGTTTCTAGGAATTTATTTCTTTGGCACTTATCCAATTTTTTGGCATAAAGGTTTTCATAATATTCTATTATAATTATTTGTATTTCTGTGGTGTTGGAGGTTATTTCTCCTGTTAGTAATTTTGTTTATTTGAGTGTTTCCCCCCCCTTTATAATGAGGCTTGCTAGAGTTCTGTCAATTTTGTTGATCTTTTCAAAGAACCATCTCCTGGTTTCATCGATATCTTCTATTGTGTTTTTTTTTTTTCCAGCTTCTTCTTCTTTTTCTTCTTCTTCTTTAAGATTTTATTTATTTAAGAAAGAGCACAAAAGAGCACAAGCAGGGGGAGTGGCAGAGAGAGAGGAAGAAGAAGGCTCCCCACTGAGCAGGGAGCACAACATGGGGCATGATCCTGGAACTCTGTGATCAAGACCTGAGCCAAAGGCAGATGCTTAACTGACTGAGCTATCCAAGCACCCCAAAGACTTTTCTTGCTTCTTGAGGTAGGCCTGTATTGCTATAAATAAACTTTTCTCTTAGAACAGCTTTTGCTGCATTCCAAAGGTCTTGGACCATTGTATTTTCATTTCCATTTGTGCCCGTGTATGTGGGTTTTTAAAAAATATTTGTTTATTTTAGAGAGAGAGTACACATGGTGGGGAGAGGCAGAGGGAGAGGGCAGAGAGAATCCCAAGTAGACTCTAAGCTGAACATTGAGTGTGACTCAGGGCTTGATCCCACAACCCTGAGATCACAACGTGAGCTGAAACCAAGAGTCAGACACTTGACCAACTGTGCCACACAGGTACCTCTCCATGTATTTTTTTTTTTTTTTTATGTCCTCTTTCATTCTTTGGTTGACCCATCCATTGTTTAGTAGCATGTTACTTAACTTCCATGTGTTTATGTTCTTTTCCAGATTTTTTCTTGTGGTTGATTTCTAGTTTCATGGCATGTGGTCTTGAAAAGGTGCATGGTATGACTTCAGTCTTCTTGAATTTGTCAAGATTTGTTTTGTGGCCTACTATGTGATCTTCTAGAAAATGTTGTATGTGCACTTGAAAAAAATATGTATTCTGTTGCTTTAGGATAGAATTTTTTAAAAAAGATTTTATTTATTTATTTGACAGAGATCACAAGTAGGCAGAGAGGCAGGCAGAGAGAATGGGGGAGAAGCAGGCTCCCTGCTGAGCAGAGAGCCTGATGCAGGGCTCGATCCCAGGACCCTGAGTTCATGACCTGAGCTGAAGGCAGAGGCTTTAACCCACTGAGCCACCAGGCACCCCTAGGATAGAATGTTTTGAATATGTCTATCAGATCTGTCTGGTCCAATTATTTCATTCAAAACTGTTTCCTTGTTGATTTTCTGTTTGGATGATCTGTCTGTTGATGTAAATGTGGTGTTAAAGTCCCTTACTGTCATTGTATTACTATTGGTTACTTCCTTTACATTTGTTATTGGATGCTTAATGTATTTGGGTGCTCCCTTGTTGGGTGCATAAATATTTACAGTTGTTATGTCTTCTCACTGGATTCTTCCTTTTATGATTATATAGTGTCCTTCTTTGTCTCTTGTTATAGTCTGTTTTAAAGTTTATTTTCTCCTATGTAAGTATGCTACTCTGGCTTTTCCCCCCACTATTATTTATGTTATAAATGCTTTTATATCCCTTTACTTTAAATCATCATGTGTCTTAGGTCTGAACTGAATCTTTTGTAGGCAGCAAGCATATAGATAGGTCTTATCTTTTTATCCATTCTGGTACCCAGTGTCTTTTGATTCAAGTGTTTAGCCCATTAACATTCAAAGTAACTATTGGTAGGTATATACTTACATTCTGTTGTTTATTTTATGGTTGTTTTTGTAGTTCTTCTCTGTTCCTTTCTTCTCTTGCTCTTCCCTCTCATGCTTTGGTTGCTTTCTTTGGTGATGTACTTGGATTCTTTTCTCTTTACTTTTTGCATTATATATTATTACTGGGTTTTGATTTATGGTTACCATTAGGCTCATATATAACATATTATGTAGATAGCAGTCTATATTAAGTGGGTCATTTAAGTTTGAACCCATTCTTTACTCCTTCCCTCTCCACCACACATTTTAAGTATAAGTTTCATACTTTAACATCCTTTTGTGAATTTCTTGACTATTTTTTTACAGAAATATTTATATTTACTGCTTTTGTGCTTCCTAACTTTTCTTACTCCTACCTTCTTCCCTCTCAAAAAGTTTGCCTTAATAATTCTTGTAGGGCTGGTTTAATGGTTATGAATTCCTTTAAGTTTTGTTTGGGAAATTTCTTATCTCTCCTTCTATTCTGAAAGATAGCTTGCTGGATAGACTATTCCTGGCTGTACCGTTTTTCCTTTTAGCACTTTGAATATATCCTGCCTCTTTTTTCTGGCCTGCTGAAAAATCAGTTGGATAGGCTTATGAGGTTTCCCTTGTAAGTAACTGTTCTCTTTTGCTGCTTTTAAAAGTCTCTCTTCACTACTAGTTTTTTGGGATTTTAATTACTGTATGTCTTGGTTGTGTACCTCCTTGGGTTGATTTTGTTGGGGGCTCTTTGTGGGTCCTGGATCTAGATATCTGTTTCCTAACCCAGATTTGGGAAGTTTTCTGATCTTATTTCTTCAAATAAATTTTCTGCTCTTTTTTCTGTGTTCTCCTACTGGGATCTCTATAGTTTTCATGTTATTACATTCGATAGTGTCCTGGCTGCTCTAAGCCAGTTTTCATTTTTTATTTTTTTTTTCTCTTCTGTTCAGCTTTGTTTTTCATTATTCTGTCCTCCAGGTCACTGATCTGTTTTTCTGCTTCCTCTAATCTGTTTATTCCATTTAGTGTATTTTTAATTTCAGTTACTGAGTTCTTCATCTCTATTGATTATGTTTGCTATCTCTTTGGTAAAGATTATGCTGAGGTCCTCCACTCTTTTCTCAAGTCCAGTGAGTATCTTTATGACCATTACTTTAAATTCTCTACGGGGTATATTATTTATGTGTTTTGCATATGGCTGTTGTGTGATTTTGTTCTAGTCTTTCATTTGGGCCATATTCCTCAGTCTTCTCATTTTGTATAACTCTCTGTGTCCCCTTCTGTGTAATAGAAAAGTCAGCTAAGTCTCCTATTCTTGAAAGCAGTGGCCTTATGAAGAAGAGGCCCTGTAGTGACCTGCAGTGCAATGTTCCCTGTTCATCAGAATCTGGGACTTCAGGAGTGTCTCCTGTATGTGTTGTCTGACCTTACTGTTGTGGCTGAGCCATGTTCTGTCTTCAGTCGAGTTGTCTGTCATGGATCTCTTTGCCTATTGTGGGCAGGGTTTTGTCCCTGTGTTGTTAGTGGGCCAGCCTAGGGCTGCCTTGGGCTTTAGTTGAGTCACCTAGGTGTTTGCCAGAGATGCTGTAGTTGGAACTTCAGGGCACTTTCCCTGTGTTGTCCCCTGAGAAATTTTCCTTGGTGGATGGGGTCTCAGTCACACCAGGTATCTGCCCTCAGCCTACTGCTAGGTCTACTGTTGGACTGGTGTGTGTGGTTATCTTCTCTCCCTGGGGCAGGAGTCACTGTGGAGTGGTGCTTGCCCCTATTAGGGCTGCTTACACAGTATCAGGCTTGTGGTGCCACTTTGGATGGGCTCTGGCCAAGGCCATATTAGAGGGGGCAGGTTTGAGAGAAATGTGGGAGCATGTGGTGTTAGCAAGGTTTGTGCAGGTCTACTGTGAGAGGGGACCCTGAGCTGCTTTAGAAAACTGCTGCTGCAAGGCTGGAGTGGGTGCATCCACAGAAAGGGAAGGTTCTGTGTTAACAAATTCTGCTGGGTCTGTTGTAGGAGGAGACCCAGAGCTGAAGCCTGGCTGGAGGAGCTGGGTCTGCAGAATGCATGGACAGGGTGTGCTGTTACTCAGTTAGGTGGAGGGTGTTGGTACTGTGCTGGGAGGTGGGGGAAGGAAATGGAGCCTGTCAGCTCTTTTGGTTTTGGAGAAGTCTCCCAATTATCCCTGCCCCTCTAGGACATACTTTGAGATTCATAAGTAATACCATAATCACTTTTAGGTCATTTTTATAACCCCCCAAAAAACCCTGTGCTCCCTAGCTAGTAGCATCTCATAATCTCCCATCTTGCCTATGACTAGTCTACTTTCTGGATCTATAGATTCGCCTGTTCTGGACTTTTCATATAAATGGAATCTAACAGTATGCAGTCTTGTGACTGGCTTAATGTTTTCAAGATTCACCCATGTTGTTCCATGTATCAGTGCTTCTTTTTATTTCTGAATAATGTGTAAATGTACCAAATTTTATTTATCATCTGTTGATAAATGTTTGAATTGTTTTAGGTTGTTCATTTATTGAGTTCCAAATTTCATTTATTATATTTTTTAATTATAGGATATTAATTTGGTTCCTTTTTAATATTTTCTAGTTTTAACTTTTATCTTGTTTCATGAGCTTATCAGTCTATGATATCTACAGTTTCTGGATTTTTTTGTTGTTGCTCTGTTTCTATGGTCTGTCTCTCATTTTTTCCTTTCTAGTCTTACATACTTAGTCATATTTTTATTAAGTGTCAGACATTTTGTGTGAAAAATGGCAGAGATGATTTGTGGCTCTGAATTATGCTGTCTTCCTTCAGAGAGGATTTATTTTGCTTCTGTAAGGCATTTAGGCTAGGGAACTGACTACCTTAATCCAATCAAGCTGGATTTAAGTGTTTGTGAGGTATGGTCTATTTCTGGTTCACCCTTAAACCATGGGCCTTTTAGGCTTCCAATTCTTAAAGCCTAGGATATTTACCAGAGTCCCTCCTCCTTAGTCATTTCCAAGTTTTGACCCCTCAGCTTGAGACTGCTGAAGCTCTATTCTGGTTCTCAGGCTCATAGCTGACACTTTCACTTTCAATGTCAATAATAGCTGTAACTATAAAAATGACCCTAACTTTATATTTTAAAATTTTTCTTCTCTTCCATATCTTTTCCCTGCAAATTTCATTTTCTCGATAGGTCTCTTCTTTTTTTTCCCCCTTAAAGACTGATTGATTGATTGATTGACTGACTGAAGAGATCCAGAGAAAGAACGAGGTAGAGGCAGAGGGAGAGGGAGATAAGCAGACTCACCGGTGAGTGCAGAGCCCAATAAGGAGGTTGATCCTAGGACCCAGAGATCATGACCAGAGCCAAAACCAAGAGCTACACGCTCAACCAACTGAGCCACGCAGGCGCCCCAGGTCTCATGTTTTTAAAAAGATTTCCTTTAATACATTTTATCTAGCTTTTCTGGTTATTCTCAGTTAGAAGGTTTTTATAGTCTTGTCAGCCAGTTGTGGAAGCAGAAGTTTAACCACAAATTTTTTAAGAATCTGTTCTCTCAAGTATCTGGTGAAACAAACATTCCTACACATGGGTGATTAGAATGTAATTTAGTGTATCTTTCTAAAAAGTAGTGTATTAAAACCCATGGTTTTAAACAAATTATACTCTTTCACCTGGCAATCTCAATTTTGTGAACAAATCAAATTATTAGAGTTGTAGAAAAATGATTTGTATATAAGGATGTTCAGTACAACATTTAATAGAGAAAATTGGTTGCAAACTATCCAGTGATAAGGACAATAATTAAATTATGGTACATCTATAAGATAGAATAATATGTGATGGTTCAAAATCATGTTTTGAAAAGTATTTACTGATATGGGAAAATAAAAAGTAAAGGAGAGAACAATATTTTACTTTTCAAATGGCATGATTTCAATTTTTAAAAAGGGCATATCTTCAGAGATTAAATGCTAGAAAGATGAAAAGCAGTTTTTAATGTGCTTAACTCTGGGAAGATTAAGGGTTTTTTTTTAATGGATTTTCCCCCATGTTTGAGATATAATTGACATATAAAACTGTGTACATTTAAGGTATTACAGCATAATGACTTTTTATATTGCCAATTGGTTACCATAGTAAATGTAGTTAATATCCATTATCTCATATAGATATAAAAAAGTTTTTTTTAATAATAACTCTTAGTATCTATTAACTTTCAAATACACCACATAGCACTGTTAACTGTAATCATCATGTACATTACATTTGAAGGGTTGTTTATTTTTCTTTATATGTCTTTGTGTTTTCAAAAGTTTTTTCTTTCTTTCTTTTATTTTTTTTCAAGATTTTATTTGTCAGAGAGAACATGAGTGAGTAAGCACCGGGAGGGGGAAGAGCAGACAGAGAGAGAAGCAGGCTCCCTGCTGAGTAAGGAGCCATATGTAGGGTTTCATCCCAGGACCCTGGGATCATGACCCGAGCCAAAGGTAGACCCTTAACTGAGCTCTCCAGGTGTCCTCAAAAGTTTTTTATGCGGGGTATGTACTATTTTTATAATCAAGAAAAAGAGTCACAAAAAATAATCCTAAAGCTCATCTTTAATGGATTATCTAAACTTTCTTTATCACAAATTCTTTAGCAAGCTAGAGATTCTTTACAGTTTAGAGATTTAGTTCCTGTGTTTCACACTAAGAAATTTAAGACAAAGACACTGGAGGCATCCACCTAGGAGGCTGGTGGAGAGGGGACACTGAGCATCTTCATGATGTTCCAGGGAGCAATGTGCTTCCCGGATCCAGTTGTCTTTTCAGTAGTTGGCAGCAGTTTCCAGTTGTCTTTTCAGCAGTTGGCACAGAGTTCTAGTGATTGAATTGGTTCTTTATAGAAGTGGAATAGATTTTTTTGTCTTTTTCATTATGAAAGGAATGAATCCAACCAGAGTCTGTTAGTTAAATATTTTGTTTTTAAAAGTACCTGATGGCATTCAAAGGAAAAGTGCAAAAGTAGGAAAAGAAAAAAGCATCTGAGTAATATTACAGGAATTCTCTTCTTGAAAACTCTGATATGAACCAATTTTTCCCCATTACTAATAGAGTGGGTCATTTGTGGAGGGTCTTCAGAGACAAAGTTTGAAGAGGGCTAAAGAAGGATGATTCCATTACTTGACTGATTGTACAGCATCTCCATATGAGATGTTACATTTCACATTCTTGAATTATCTGACGCCTTAGTCCAGATGGGCTGGACCAAGTCCAGATTGGCCTGCTATGACAAAAGTACCATGGACTGGGTGGCTTGAACAACAAACATTTATTTCTCACAGTTTTAGAGACTGGAAAGTCTAAGATCAAGGTGCTGACAGATACTGTGTCTGGTGAGAACTCCCTTCTTGGTTCATAGATGGCTGTCTTCTTGCTACAACCTCATGAGGTGGAAGGGGCAAGAGAAGTGTCCGGGGTTGGTATCATAAGGGCATTAATCCCATTCATGAGGGCTCCACCTTCCAAAGGCCTTACCTTCAAATTGGGGGTTAGGATTTCAACATAGGAATTTGGGGTCTGGGGCACAAACGGTAGCACTGGGCTCTGTTATCTTTCAAATGTTGATGAACTACCACCATGACCCCTTTTTTCCTCTAGCTTAGTTTCAGAAAATTGCAGAAGTCATTTTGTTTATTGCTTTAGATATAGATGATTTGGGAACTTTCCAAAGTTTTATAGTGATCATTTTGGCTAAAAATTTTCCTGATATCCCCAGGACCCTGAATTCTGTCCTAATTAATGAAATGGTCTGTTCTCTTATTTAAATTTGGCTTGTAAGGGTAAGGTCTTTTTGATGTAGTTAGGGGGTCTGCTACCCTGAACTGTCACTCAGAAGCATATTTCAGTTTTATTTGAAAGCTTTTTTTATGTGTATTCCCCCAAAGCACCTTAGCTGAAAATCAAATTTTAGTTTAGAGCTTTATACAGACCAATGTCTCCTTCTTGCTCCTGTATTCCAATAAAATTGTGTATTTCATTTTAACCTCAATCTGCCTGTGTTTAAAATATAAAGGTAAGGTTAAGGGTTTTACTGCTGGCAACCCTACCTAGGCATCTCAATTTCTAGATAAAATCTTTTACAGAGAACTTTTTATTGGCTCCACAGCTCAATCCTGCCATATATGCCAGTTTATCCTATTAATCCTAGCTGCAAAAATACCAGGATCATTTATGAACTAAAGTTTGTTTTAGCTCTTTAGTTTTTATGAGCCATTTTCATGTTATTTCCATCAGCTTGGTTGCTGGGATTGCTCTTTCTCTCTTCCCTCTCCCACCATGTTTGTTCCTGGGTGGGGGAAGAGTGTGTCAGACTATAAGAGGCTATAGATCTGTCTACCTGTTGTAGCTGGCTCTTTCCTGTTAGCATCTTGGTTATCTCTTGATACCTCTTGGTGGAAAAGGAGAGTTGAGGCCTTCGAGGAAGGAGAGTGCCTCCTGGGCATTTCTGGTGGGCCTCCAGTGATCCTCCTTTGTTGTCAGAGGGTCTCCTGTCTTTTCCAGGGAGGAATATCCTGGGAGGCCTTCTCTTGCTAGGTTGGAGATTGGGGGTTCTGTGGGAACCCCCAGAGGAAGGGTGACCTTCCTCTTTTGGGTTGGGGGGATGCAAGATGCCTCACCACTGTGTTGTGCCTCAGGTCCTGGGTTCTCAAATCAGCTGGCCTCCTCCTTACCATATTTTGCTTTCCTTAGTGAGTCTTACACGATTTTCAGGTTTTATACTTGTGCTTAGCAGAGAGGTGTCAGGAGAATGGGTATACAACATCTTACCCAAACTGACCTTTTCTTTCTTTCTTTTTTTTTTTTTTTAAAGATGTATTTTAGAGAGAGAGCAGGGAGAGGGTCAGAAGGAGAGAGAAACCTGAGACTTGTTGCTGAGTATGGACATCATGCTCCTATACACAAATGTGACCACGTCTATAAAGAAAAATAGAAGAGGTAGGAATTAAGAGCAACTCCAGAGTGGAGAAAGCATTTTATACACAGTGGCCAGCAGTGACCTGATGGGAGACATTTGAGCAGTTACAGAGGGAGCCACACAGATATGTGGGGGAAGAGCACTGCAGGCAGAAGGGATTCTAGGTGTGCAGGTACTGAGGTGGGGGAGAGCTTGGTAAGCCTAAGGACTGACATTGCTGGAGAGGAGCAAGCAAGGACCAAACAAAAAGGAAATGAGGTCAGTGAGGTATCAGGGGCTAGATCATGGAAGGCCCTAGAGACCACAGAAGAACTTTGAATTTTGCCCTGAGATGGAAAACGTTAGAGGGATTTATTTATTTATAGAAGATATTTATTTATTTATTTGTTTGTTTGTTTGACAGAGAGAGAGAGATATATCACAAGTAGGCAGAGAGGCAGGCAGAGAGAGAGGAGGAAGCAGGCTCCCCGATGAGCAGAGAGCCCAATGCAGGGCTCGCTCCCAGGACCCTAAGATCGTGACCTGAGCCAAAGGCAGTGGCTTAACCCATTGAGCCAACCACGCACCCTTTATTTTATTTTTTTTTAAGATTTTATTTATTCATTTGGCAGAGAGAGACAAGTGAGAGGGGGAACACAAGCAGGGAGAGTGGAAGAAGGAGAAGCAGGCTCCCCCATGGAGCAGGGAGCTCAATGCAGAGCTTGATGTGGGGCTCGATGTGGGGCTCGATCCCAGGACCCTGGGATCATGACCTGAGCCATGAAGATAGAAGCTTAACAACTGAGCCATCCAGGTGGCTCCATTTGGAGGGATTTTAACAGAGGAGTCATAATCTGACATGCATTTCTGTGGGAGAGGAGCCACGGGGAGAGGAGAGCACTTAGTGAGCCAGTAGACTGAGAGGTCAGAGTGGTTTTCTGGGGAGGCAGTGGTGGGAACACAGACAAGCTGCTAGATTATGGATTTACTGGAAGGTGTTGTTGACAAGATTTGTGGATGAGTTAGATAGGGAATGTGAAGGAAAGAGAAGAGTCAAGAAAAATACATGTCTGTACCTGACCTCTAGGTACAGACTGTGGCTTATGTTCTTCCCAAGAAACCCTTAATCCTATCACTTCTGTTCCATCAGTTCTCCAGGTACCACAACACATTGTGGAAGCCTAGTGGTTGTGATGTCCAGGCTTAACTTCAGATCCTTGCTTTGGGAAATGCAATTCTGGACATGGAACCAAGTTTGTGCCGGGAGGCAAAAACTCAGGAGAGGCAAAATCTTTGAAGCAATAAAGATCCCTGACCTAGCAACCAGCCTGTATGTATCCTTGTTTAACAAGGAAGGACAGAAAATATGGCATTGGTTCCCCAGCCCCTGATTCCAGCTAATGTATGCATTTTTGCCCAGCTCATGAGCATGATGTTAAATCTCAGTATGAGTATGAAATCTGGAACCAAGTTCTAAGACATCCTCAGTCCCAGTTAAAGAACTGGTCCAAACAATTATTTCCTAGGTTCTATAGCATTTCAGCCCAATCACTGCTTTTGTACATGAGCAGAGAATAAGTCCTGGAGTTTTCTGGACATGAAAATCACATAAGGTCTCTGCATGTAGCCATTTTATAAATAAGTATAAAAAGAAAATCTTTTAGGGGTCCCTGGATGGCTCAGTCAGTTAAGCATCTGCCTTTGGCTCAGGTCATGATCCCAGGGTCCTGGGATCAAGCCCCACATCCAGCTGCCTGCTCATTTGCCCCTCTCCCTGCTTGTGCATGCCCTCTCTCTCTCTCAAATAAATAAATCTTTTTAAAAAATCTTTTATATAGCTAAAAACAGTTCAGGGGCACTTGGGTGGTCAGTTGGTTAAACACCTGACTCTTAATGTTGTGAATGAATAGAAATGACCTGTACATCTCTTCATCATGGAATTGGGAAGCTTCAGACCTGCAGAATTTGGGGTACCTGGGTGGCTTAGTTTGTTAAATATCTGCCTTTGGCTCAGGTCATGATCCCAGGGTCCTGGGATTGAGCTCCATTTTTGGCTCCCTGCTCAGCAGGGAGTCTGCTTCTCTCTCTCCCTCTGTCCCTTCCCCTTCTTATGCTCTCTCTCTCTTTCAGATAAATAAATAAATAAAATCTTTTTAAAAAACTGCAGAGTTTTAACCAGTAGCTGAGAAGGGTAATTCTGAAGACTGAGTAATGACTATCTTTAGACCTAGTACCCACTGGATACCTGTCTGATCCTTGGAAATCAGGAAGATCCATTTTCCTGAACTGTAAATTATGAGTGCTAAAGAACACTGCTGTGAAGGCCACTGAATAGAGAGAACCTTTTCTTCCCTTTTGCCATATATTAGTTTTGTATTTCTTTGTAATATACTACTAAAACTTTGCAGCTTAAAACAACATTCATTTATAATCTCAGATTCCCGTAGGTCAGATGTCCAGGCAGGCATGGCTGGGTTCTATGCTTAGGGTCTCACAATGCTGAAGTCAAGGTGTCTTGACTAGTCTGGGCTCTTACCTGGCCTCTGGGGAAGAATCTGTTTCCAGGTTCATTCAGGTTGGTGACTGAATTCAGTTCCTTGTTGCTGTTAGCAAGGGGCCACTTTTAGTTTCTAGAGGGTACCCACATTTCTCTCTCTGATGTCCCTCCATCTCCAAGCCAGCAATAATATATCAAATCCTTCTTGTGCTTCATCTCTCCTTCAATTCTCCCTGTGCCACGAGCTGGAGAAAACTGTCTGCTTTTAAAGGGTTCAGTAGGTTTAATTAGGCTTACTTGGATAATCTTTCCTTTGCCGTATAAGGTAACAGTCACAGGAGTGACATCTCATCATGTCTGGAGATTCCACACACACTCAAAAGGGAAGGACTTCAAAGGTGATGGTCATGGTGGGTCATCCTTAAACGTCTATCTAGTGTGCTCATTTCATTGCACATCTCAGCACAGCTTAGTATTGAAAAGTGTTACCTGACAGAGGAACAATGGTACCCACTGCACTTCTAAGACAAATAGTGGAACTGGTGGGGACTGGTTAGCCTTGACTGGTGGGAAATGAGATATTTCTGGCAGGCCAGTGACACTAGCAGGAACAGACCTACCCTATAGAGACCTATGGAAAGACTTGAGAGCAAAGACTTTCCAAAGGGCAGTGATCCTGCAGCAGAAGAGGGGCCTCAAACAAGTCAAATATGAGTTATTACTGTTTGGGTGACTATGTTTATATGCAGAGGATAGTGAGGATTGGGAAAATTTTCCCCTGTCAGAGAAGATGGTAGTAACTTAATCTGATGAGGTCCTGAAGATCTAATGTTTGACCTTCTATGGCCTTCTTTTAATTTCAAGGTTATAACGTGGCAAGTAGCTAAGCCAGAATTCAACTACAGGCTGTCAAACTCAAAAGCCAATGAACTCTCTTAAGCACTCTGCCAGGGATGGGAAACGTGTAACACATTTGCTGTGACTCACTACTCCCATGTCCTGTCATGGGCTGACCACACATACCTGCCTGTTGAGACTGCCGCAATCTCAGAATCAACGGTCTGCTCCCAATCACCACTGGCAATTAAACAGAATTTAAATCCATGGCAGAACTCATCTCCCATCTCTGGACTACACTATACCTGAAACTCCAGCAGTTTAAGAAAGATTTCCGCCTTTTCTTATACTGGCTGCAAAATTGCATATTGTAAATGTTAGAGCAACACATCGTCTCCCTCTATTGTGTGCCATTAGCTGAATCTGACTAGAGAAAGAGAAGTGAAAAGAATTGAAATACTTTTTTAAAGGCTATTACTCAAACTTATATGAATTCTGGGATTCTCCTTTCCTAGCATTCCTCTTTTCTAATGAATGGGAAAGGGATTAAAATGATTACACAGCAAGAGTGTAGACCCAAAAAAGGATATAATAAAGCCATTTGTGCTATTTAACCTTCTTAGAAGGGACGGACGAGGTTGTGGTCTGTTCCCACAGAGAAGCAGGGCAGCCCTGGGAGAGCTGTCAAGAAGCTCAAGCTAATGGAAGATGCTGGGAGCCATGTAATCTGTTGCCAGGAGAAGCAAAG
The DNA here is from genome assembly GCA_003697995.1 of Taxidea taxus jeffersonii. Classification (NCBI taxonomy): domain Eukaryota; kingdom Metazoa; phylum Chordata; class Mammalia; order Carnivora; family Mustelidae; genus Taxidea; species Taxidea taxus. The sequence continues at coordinate 188,878 of ML105729.1, read as the reverse complement.
GGGTCTCTTGGGTGGTACAGCTGCTCTGTTTGGAGCTGGGAAGTAGAGAGGGCTACTGGAGCCTTGTCATCTTTGGTTTGGAACTCAAGAGTTCAGTTCTTTAAGTTGACATTTCTAGAATGGACCTACACATTGCAGCCAGCTCACACACTAGAGATCAGGTATTTCTTTCCAATATTTCTAGACAACTAAGACAAAGAAAAAAACCATGCCTCAGTCTAAAAGAAAGTAAACAGAAGTTACCTTTAACCTGGCCTTCCAGAGCCTGATGACTTAACCCCTACATCTTCCCCAGTACATCTTATGATCTGGGTTGGAGCCCTCTGGCTACGAGTCATTCTTCATGACTGTTCTCTCTTCCTGGTCTGCTCTCTCCTAACTCTTTGGCTAATTCCTCTTCCTGTCCTCCTATCTCAGATATCCCAGTTATACGCCTGCCTAGAGCCCTGTACTTGGGCTCAGTTACACTTGTGGTTACTATGTAATAGTGCTCACTAAATCATTAATTGTGTCATTCTTTGTGTAATGGGATTGCAAGTTCCTGGAGGGCAGGATTTACCTCTTTCTCCATCACTGCAATATCTGCAAAGTCTGATTCAGGCTGGGACTTAGTAAATACGTGTTGAATAAATGTTTGAAAGAACCCCCAAAATGAGCACATGACCTTTGGGGCACTAGCTGTGAGGAAAGCTTGTAGCAGGTGGGTTTTATTTCTAGCATACCTTCTCCTTTTCTTGGTGTCTCTCTTCCTGCAAACAACTTTGGATTCTGGGCTCATGTGCGTAGGGCTAGCTCCCAGTTGGCTGTAAGGTATTTCCTCAGTTAAGGAACTGAACTGACAATGTCTCAGGCTATTTTAAGGTGTTTTTGGAGAATCTTTTGTTTTGTTTTGTTTTTGAAGAACTTAAAAAACGTTTCTAAGTTCCAGCTGCTTGGGAGATTCAAAATTGGTAATCGAGGTGCTGATCTAGGAAATGTCATGTGCTATAAGGAGATTCTCCCCGGACTGTTAAAGGACTCTCTCAGATCAGGCCATACATAGCAGATGGGGGGTAGTGAGAGAGAATTTTTTTGTTGTGGTGTAAGTGGAGGGGGTTGGGTCAGATCAACTGTTGTTTCTTTTTAACAGGAAGCTGGGATGCTCAAAAATGCCTGAGGAGACAGCTGGCATTTTAATGAAGTTGCCAGCAACTATAGATCTCAGTAATATGTGCCTTGCAGGCAGTGGTTCTGCTGGGATTTTCTTTTATTCTGTGCTCCCCCCAGCCAACAGTAGGCCCCTTGGGACAGGAAGCTGGTCACCCAGACTTGTTTCCAAGCCTCGAACACAGTGCTTCACAAGTCAGTTCTTAAGACAGGCCTGTTGATTAAAACTGATTTCTCCATCACTACCAAGCCTTGACTGGCCATGGAGAAACAAGTGTAATACATCTGGCCCCCTTCCTCTGTCTGCCTGTCTCTCTGGCTTGCTCTTTCTTGGGAGTATCCCTTCATCTTCCTTTCCCTTCTTTCTCTGCCTTTCCTTCTCTTACCTTCTTTTTTCATCCTTCCCTCTCCATTTCATTCTGTTTCTAAGCTTGGTTTTTCTCTGCATGAGTCTCTTAACCCTCTTTGTCTCTTTCTCAGCTTCCTCCCTTCTTTCTGCCATGTAAAGTTTTATAGGTTGTTACCTGCACAAGGACACCTTGCCAGGAAGAGAAATGAAGGTAGAAATGCATCCTATACTCTGCTTACTGAGGCAGAAGCACTGGCGTGGGGCTTTGTCAGCCCAGAGGAGGCGTCTTGTTCTAATTTATACAAAAGCATTTTTGGGGGGCTAACAGCAGCTCTTTTCTCCCTTAGAATATTCCCAGGGGAAAGCAGTCACTTTGTATTTTTCTTTTGACCTAGGCTTCCTCCAAATCTCAATAGGAACCTACATTGCCCTCCTTCTCCCACCTGCTGACCAAACCTGGGCAGGTTGGAATTGCATTTGTATCACAAACATACCATTCACAACTGTTTCTGCACTGTTTTAGTGCTTTCATCTTTTTTTCTGGTGATCCTTTATTTTCGTTGGGATGCAAGTTGAAGAGCTAACCTTTCGGTCATTGGCTTTAGATGTTTAACTCTCATTTTCTCTTCTTAGCTGTCTGTACAGCTAAACCCTTTTACATTCCTGTTGATTCATTGGCAGTGGTGGTATTTCTTTAACAGTGGAGTTCATTCCATAATCTCTGACCAGAGCCATGAGGATGGGACACCTCTGATTGGGCAAGCTGCCAAACAATCAGAAAACCATGGACTTAGTTCAAGTTCTGTGAATACTCTTGAGATTGAGGTCCATTTCTTTTTTTCTTTTCTTCTTCTTCTTTTTTTAAAAAGATTTTATTTATTTATTTATTTGGCAGAGAGATAAAGAGCACAAGTAGGCAGAGCAGCAGGCAGAGAGAGAGGGGGAAGCAGGCTCTCCGCTGAGCAGAGAGCCCAGTGTGGGGCTGGAGCCCCATGCAGGGCTCGATCCCAGGACCCTGGGATCATGACCTAAGCCGAAGGCAGCTGCTTAACCCACCAAGCCATCCAGGCGCCCCTTGAGGTCCATTTCTAATTTTCCTTTGTATCTGTAGTGCCTGGTACATTGCTTGGCACATAATAGGCATTCAAGATTCCTGGATGCCTGAATCAAGAAGTACATGAGTAAATCTTCCTCTAACCACAGGTCACCTAGGAGATTCACTCTGGTAGCTATTATGAATCCATATCAAGGTGGGTACAATGACCCTCACATTTAGTTGACCCGGGCTACAGTGAGATAACACCTGTGGTGAGATGCAAGCAACAGGAATATACTGATGTTAAGTCAGTTAAGAAGTAGAAAGTACACAGGGAAAGGCAGGGAGACTGGAAACCAGCTCATTAGCCATGGAGAAAGGCCTCATGCCAGGTTACTCAGGAGAACAGGAGAGATTGTTCCTGGATCTGCTTCATCACTGTGGTGTCAGCAAGTTCGGCTTGCCTCTGTTGTCCCATTGACTGACTTCTTGTTCTCCTCCAATTTCACAGCTTCTGCTTGGTGCCTGGTCTTGGGATAGCTCTCAGCTTCTGGAGTCCTTCCTTTCTGATGGCTCTCTCTGTAGATCTCACTTTACAGTTTTTCAGGAAGGGTCTAACTGTATTGGCTGGCCACATCCAGCAGAGGCCCAGCCCAGTGTGCAGAGAGCTTGTCCTAGGCCACATCAGGGATAGTGCCCCATATACTGCCAGCCCTTCCAGGCAGAGACTATGGTGGGGGTAGATATTCAGGGCTTCCCAGGAGTGGTCAGAGTAGATGGCCTACATGCTTTACTAGGATTGCTGTTTTCTCTTGAGTGTCAAACTAGAATGTTTTTTAAGGTTACAGTCTTCAACTGTTCAACACTGAACCATTTAGTGTGGCTTATCCCAGGAATACTTTTATGGTACCATATACAAATCCAGCATGGTCTGGAACCTTGTGTGTAGTCAGTAAATGGACAGTGGAACAGGTCAACCAGCAGAGGGAACATCGTGGATGCTCTCAGCCAGTTGGCACTTGTAGGACCTAGCTTTCCTTGCTTATAGTCACTTTTATAGGAAGATGATTTTTCTTTGTCACTGACTCATTGTGCTTGACAAAAGGTGCTAGAGGTGCCTCAGAAGTGCCAAGGAGGAGAGTACCATTTTGGAGTGTTTAACTGAAATCTGAGCCTCCTTTCAGAAAATAGCTCGGAAAACGGAATGCAGCCATTTGGGGTTGGCAGAAATCCTTTGATGTGATGAAAGGAGGACATCATAAACTCACTGAAGCCTGGGAGGACTAACTAAAGAATATGTGGAATTGGAAGAAACGGTGTTTGGAAGACTTGTCAAACCTCAGGACATTTGATGAGAACAGTCACCAGCCCTTTAAGCATTATGCTGTAATGACTGTGTACATCACAGATTCAGTTGGTGCTTCCATTTGGGGGAATGCATTATCTCAATCCCTGTCCCATGCTCTTTCCCAAGAAATGAACACAAGACGGGAAGGGCATGATCCCTCTCCCATCCTCACACAACTGGCACTCACTGGCATTTTCTCCACCAATGTGAGGGATGCACGGGGCTGCGTCTGTTCTCTTGTTCCACAGTAAGTATCGCCAGGAGTCCAAATACCTTTTCCCTTTCGGAGACTTGGCAGCTTGCCCAAGCCTCCTGCCTGGGATTGGGTTGGGGGGATTATGGAGAGGCTGCCCAGGTCATTGTTCTTGTCCTCCTCGATCTCTCCTTTTAGGTGGCAGACTCAGTCACTGGTGCCATCAATCTAGCACATTTCATAAACAATAAATTCATTTTAAAAACCTGCCACTGAGTAGCCATCTGTCTCCATTTTTGTCAATCTGCTGTTATAACAATGCTACTGTACTGTGCGTCTTTCACTAAAGACTCTGATCTGAAGGCGAACGTGTTAAGCATGGAGACAAGAGCTATGGGCCAACTGACAACATTTCCACCCACTGGCCTTTCGTCACTGAAGCCTGGAATTTAAATCCTGCTTTTGACCTAAGGTGATGATATTGATGGCTTCTATATTTTGCTGTGTTTGATTTATATTCTTTAAGATTACTAAGTGTTCCAGCAATTTTTACTTATTACTTATTACTACATTACTTATTGATTTATTACTTATTAGGTAGGAAGAAGCGGACAAATGTTATTACTGGTTGAATATTGCTGGTGGATAAACTGAGGCATAGGGAGTTAAGTACCCAAAGTAAGATAGCAGAGGAAGAGAAATGGGAGTATATTTTGGAACTATGATCTCTCTCTTAAACAACTGAGTCATCTCCTTTTATGTTTTTTTTTTTTTTCCTTGTACCACTTAAGCATTTCACAAAACCACTACACATGGGCATTTTGCTCTCCAGAGGCCAGTCTGAACATAGCAAAGAGAATTGGAACTAGCTCTGAGCTGAGTTGTAAGAAGCTGACACCTGGATCCCAAGCCAGTTTTTAATACATAACATCCTACAATGTATTTTTGCAGCACTCAGGACCTCTCTCTACTAATCATTTTTATTAGGGAGAAAACATATTAAAGAAAACCAAAAAAACCTCAACAACATAAAATCTCTGAAACCAAGCCAGGAATGCAGACAGCACTAGAAGGGATTGTAGGCAGTGGAAATCCCTCTTGGAAAGGAAGCTAGTTAATTTGTGCTCAGTCCCCACATGCCTTGTCTCTAGATGGAACATTTGCAAGAGCTCAGCATGTATTTTCATGTGCTTACCATCAATGAACACCCTTAAAAGCCATTTGGGATCACAGAACAGTTTTAGGTGGGAAGAAGGTTTTCAGAGCTCTTTAAAACCACATTATTTCCAGGCTGTGCCACACCTTATCTGTTAACATGGAGATTTACCTTCAACAAGTGAGATCTAATTTGCAAGCATGGATTTCAAGGAAGGAAGCCATACTGTTTTGCTCCTTCCTGCAGCATCTTGGGCTGTCACTGCCCAGGGGCATCTTTCCCCTTTGCCTTCCTTTTCTCAATGTGCTTCAGGCTTTCAACACATTCCTAGTTTTTGTGCTAATCCTCTCTGTGCCTTTCTGTGGCTTTGTTCTTGCTTTTGATGCATTGAGAACAGCGCCTCCTTCCTGCTGGAATGGAGAGGGCCAGCTTCCCTTTGAGCATTCACTGGATGCTAAGAACAACGCTGCTGCCTTATTCTTGTTTCTTGGGGTAATGATAGTCAACTTAAATAGGTTGTTGTGCCCTGTCTAGACTAGCACACTAGGGTTCGGTGAAATGCTAGTGTGGGTGTTGCTGTGAAGGCATTATTTAGATGTATTAATGTTTAAATCAGATTTTTCAGTAAAAGCAGATCATTCTCCATCCAATCTGAAGGCTGCAAGGGCAAAGATAAGCTTCCCAAAGAAAAAGAAATTTGTGTCAAGATTCCAACATAGAAATTCTGCCTGAGTTTCCAGCCTGCTGGCCTGCCCTGCAGTTTCCAGTGGCAAGACTGCAAGCAACTTCATCCTGAATTTCCAGCCCATTGACATGCCTTACAAATTTTGAATTTGCTAGCTTTCATAATTTCATGGACAATAACTTAAACTAAATCTGCTGCTCTCTTCCTCTTTTTCCTCTCTCTCCACCTATATTTCTCCTATCTATTGGTTCTGTTACTTTGGACAACTCTGGACCACTGTACTTGGTTAATACCAAACTCTCATTTCTTTCTGTCCAAAGGACTAGCAGGTAATTAAAGTATCCAAAAACTTGTCCAGTCCTGCTTCATAGTATCTGTGTGATCTTAGTCAAGTCACAAACCTCTCTGTGCATCCATTTACTCAACCTTTAAATAGTTAAAGCCTTTAAATAAAGGCTTTAAAGAGCCTTTCTGCATTACCCCCAGAGCAGGTCCATACAGAGTCGTTCTGAGTTTTCATCATGACTTCTCTGGGGCCCTTGGTGTCCTAGAAGTGAACGAGGGGGTCTCTTTAGATTTCTTGCAGCAGGAATCCTCTTAGATGGCACCAACCCTTACTTTCAAATGGATCAGTACATCTACAAAATGAAAATGGCATCTACGCCATAAATGTGAAGAGAGCCTAGGAGAAGTTCTGCAGGCAGCTTGTGCCATTGTGCCATTGAAAACCCGGTGGTGTCGTGTCACGTCCTCCAGGAATACTGGCCAGTGGGCTGTGCTGAAGTGTGCTGCAGCCCCTGGAGCCACTCCTGGTACTGGCTGCTTCATTTCTGGAACCTTCCATAACCAGATCCAGGCAGCCTTCCAGGGCCAGGAGTTCTGCAATGCTCCCAGTACTCACCACCAACCTCTCCAGAGCCATCTCATGTTAACCTGCCTACCGTCACTGAGTGTGACAGACTGTCCTCCACTGATGCGGGCACAGCCATTCTGTGCAACTACAGGGACGTGACCAGATGGGTCTGAGGAGGCAGAGGCTGGCTGGGAAGTTCTGCACCTGTGTGTTCCTGGCTCCCATGAGCTCTTGCAGGAGGTCACACTAGTTCTCTGCTTCCACAGAGATCCTGAGAAGACTGACAAGGAAGAGCCGGCTGCTGCTGGAAAGGCTGTGAGCAAGGAGGAATTTCAGGCCGAATGCACAGCCCTGGCTCCAGAGTTCATGGCTACTCAGCTGGAGGTGATGCGGGGTCTGAAGGCACACGGGTGCCCTCAGGGCGCTACTGGCCATTGGTTCCCTGCTGGGGTCTGGGCTGCAGCTCCCACTGCTCAGGCCTGAGTGTGGGGACTATTGACCAGGCTGAAGCTTTTCTTCCAGTGACTCTAAACAGAAAGTGGGAATAAGATTGACAGAAAATAAACAGCTCTGAAAGCTGCCAATTAAAAGGAATAAAGAGTATTTGCTGCTAGGTTATTGTAAGGATTAAATAAGGGGGTACTTGCCACATGGCAACCATTATATGGTTTTTAGATGAGTATCACCATCTGCTGATTTGGTGTGTAGGCATACAGTCATGTCTGTGTGTGCACTGTTGTGGGAGGAGGGGTAGGGGAAAATGTGGAATGCCCTTCATGGTGTTCCCGATTCTGTTTTTCCTGAAGGAATGCATTTGTGTGGTGGTAAAGAAAATAGCATGAGCATTTGGAGGTAGATGAACCCACGTTCTCCCATCTGCTAGCTTTAGGATTTAAAAAAGATGATATACCTTTTTGAGACTCCAGACTTAAGACTCTTAGTCTGACCCTAGCTCAGTAGGAGTGGAGGTCTGGAAGTGGGCTCAGCGGAGTCCGTAGAGAATTCACTCTGAAGGAGGAGGAACTGGAAGATGCATGTTTTGATACATCTTCTTGGCTCACAATCCTGGGAAGCAAGACTTCTGAATGTGATGCCATGATATGCCACGGGAGTCTTCCCCAATTTTGGCACTAGATGTGTCTGAAATTGCTCAAGATTGGTTGTCATTAAAACCTGGAGAATGGACTCCCTATTGGAAGCCTGATGAAGAGCTCAAAAACCTGGTGTGTAGAGTGGCAAAAAGGTATTAGGCAGTGGAGGACAAGTGGGAAAGCTACAGAACAGCTGCTGGATTAGGGTCTTTGTTGTGAACAACTGTGGGAAGTTCCAGCTGCACACAAGGACTTGGGGGGAAGCTCAGGATATTACTTGGTAGTGGTATCCATTTTTCACACACAAAAAAATTGGGATCCCCCCACCATATTTTAGACAATGGTTCTTATCCAGTAGAGATTTTGTCCCCCCAAAGGTCCCCTATGGGACATTTGGAAGTGTCTGAAGTAATTTTGTATTTTTGCATCAGGGGTGGGGGTTGCTGTTATCATCCATGGGCATCTAGAGCTGCTAAACATCCCACAATGCACAGGACCACCCCACAATAAAGTATCCAGCTCATAATGTCCATAATGCCCAGGTGGAAAAATCCCACTCTGGAGGCCCTCCCTCCCTACAGGAAGGAGAAGCTGCCCTAGTATATACTATTAGACCAGTAGCAATAGAAGGATAGAAGTCATATTGCTTTTTCAGGAGAACAGGAGACTCATGTATTTTAGATATTTCCTGCAAGACAAAGTATTTCACTGAATGCCTGATGTGGTGCTGCGGGTGCTGCTGTACTAAAGCCAGACATTAGATCATAGAGTAGGAAATGATTTTGAGACCACTTCTCCTCATTGCCTCAGCACAATGGTGAGTTAAAGCCAAGATGGATTCCATAATAGTGAAATAGCTTCCCTGACAAAGTGACCTTGTTTCTGCCATTCAGTTGGTACCTTCTCTGTGGTCTCTTGTTGCTCCAGATTTTATCTCCCCAGTTAGAGGGCAAGCTCAGGGCATCCAAGGGCTCTGGATTCTCCCTCGGTTGGGCCTCCTGCCATTCCTAACAAAGGGCAAGCCCTCAGGAAAGAAATGTTTAATAAAGGAAAGTCACCACCTAGCTTAATGTAGTCCAACAGGCTGACAACCTGAAAAAAAAAAATAGGACAGGAAGAAGAAAACCATCCTCAGTGATGAATGTTCTAAAATTAGTGTCTGCAGTACAGGTATTGTGTCTCCTCAGAATATTAATATGCCCTCAGTGGAATACATCATCGAGATTTCACTGGAAAATTAGAAAGGGCAAGGGAAGAATTTCAGGCTGGAAGGGTATCTTGAATATCTTAAGTGATTGAAACAAACAAATCAAAAAATGAATTTGTTATGTTCAGGACCAGATTAATGATAAGGCGGTAAGTTTTAGGTCATCTTTACGGTGGCAGTTGGGAAAGCCTCAGAGGATTCTTGTGTCCCAGAGAACTGTTCATCAAAATATTTCCCAGGTTATTTGAGGTACAAGGGAGTTAAAAAAAAAAAAAAAAAAAAAAAGATTTCCAGTATACTCTGTTAAGAAGGTTGTGACCTGCTCAAGATCACTTAGTGACAAAGCCAGCACTAAAACAAATTTTGTCAAGTATTAGACTATCATATACTGCTTCACCTACCATTTGTCATGGTGTCTGATATTCCACCATTGACAGGTTGGGCAATAAAAAGATGATGGGTGTTTGGAAGCAGGCAGATATGGATATACATCCCAGCTTTGTAGCTCTGCTCTCTTTCTGTGGAGCTTGCTTAACTTTTCTGAATTTGGTTTTCTCATCTAGGAATAGAGAAAACCATTACTATGGGCATTTTATTTATCTCTGCTGTGAAAGCTCCTGGGTCTGCCAAATCTCTCTATTGCAATGCAGTTATTATAAGGAATTTTCATAACTTAGACTAGTGCTTCTCAGACTGATTCAGGGAATAGTTGTTGTGTAAGCTGTGTTTGAGAGTTTTCTGTGATTAATGTGTTTCATGACTAAATTACTGTGGTAGAGAACAGTTAAACCAGGGTAAACAGACATAGGAATTCTCAGAGTCTTTAATAACTTAATAAGAACTGTGACTCACCTAGAAGAAATAAATAAGCAGCATTTCACAAGTTTGTATGACCACAGAACTCTTTTTCAGTGCAACATCTTAAAACATCTGTGGGATATTGGTTTCCAGAGAAGATAGTTTGGGAATTATGGTAGGTTGATTGTATTGATGGTCTCATCCCTTGTTTCCAGGCTCAGTCGTTCACTTATTTTGGCCAGTCAGTCATTAGCAAGTGTGATACAGTCAGAGGGTTGAAAAATGCATTGAGGCTTGCTCTCTTGCTATTCTTCATAACCATGATATTAATCATACTCTTTTCTTTCTCCATCAGAGTCATGAATTTATGCTAAGTCTAATCTCCTGGAAGGATGAGAAAATCTTGTGGAGGAGAGATTTGTCATGGGTGAGGTCACTTGAGACATGCTTGTCCCAAGCCAACCACCACTGTAAACATGATCCCAACTGGTCACCAGCTGACGTAGAAAACATGCAAGTGAGCCCACCCAAGATCAGGAGAAATTCCCAACTTAAATCACAAACCCGCAAATCTGTGAGCTAAATATATGATTTGTTTCAAGCCATTCAGTTTTGGGTCATCCGTTATGCAGTGTTATGTGTGGCAATAGAACACTGATACAGAAATTGGAGTGGAAATTGGTACAGAAATGAAATGTCCGCTCTTTCATCTCAGCTATTCATTTTATGCCCACAAGCAAAATATACTGGCTTCCTCCTCCAAGAGCCCTAAAGATCCCATCTAATCACATAATGCTCAAGGTCTAGGATCTCAGCATATATTAACAGATCCAAATCTGGCTCCTTGAATGCAGCTCCTTTGAGTTGAAGATCTATGAATGAAAAAAAAAAAAACGATTTGTCCCCAACCCTAATTAATTGAGGTAAGAAAGAACAGGATAATCATAGTATACTATCCCACTGAAAAAGAGGAAGAATGGAACACACTTAAAAGGCATAAGTTTATAGCAGCTCTGAAGGCTAGCCTTGCAAATGCTGCCAAGACTGCCTTTCAGAAGAAGAGTGAAATGTTCCTTGATAAGGCCTCATTTCTCCCTGAGAGTGACTTTCCAGTCCATTGTTTTGTATAGTTCTGTGCTCCAGCATCTGGGATATCTTTACTTTTCTACCATCCTTAGCCATCTCTGTGTGCTTTGAACAGTATTCTCAGTCTGCTTCCTGCTTGTGGAAATGGAGAGTCCAGAGGTTTTCTTAATGTTCCTGACAGTCTCCATTTCTTTTAGTATAAATTGATGAGATGTTTGGCATTACAGTACCCTTGAACTTTTTGTAGGTTTCTTATAAATCTGATGAGCCAAAAGCAACACCTTACAATACATTTAGAACTAGAGCTCTCTCAAAACTTACTTATTGGGACAATGCTTTTAAGATTTCTAGTAGCCTTTTTGTCTAGCATAAAGGATCTTCTAGGTGGTTCTTTATTTCAGAGGTCATAAACAAAAGTCTTAAATATTTGGATACTTGCCCCTGGATATATTTTACTTTGAGAATTTTTTGCTAACTGAAGGACTAGAGATGAGATACAACTTTATTTTCTAGCCCTGAAGTCCTGGTTCCATTATATTCCTTCTAAATTTGCTTACACACTGTCAGTTATTTTTCTAAACCTTCTCTTTGTTGTAGAACCTTATCAATATACAAGTAGTGAGAGCCATAGACACCGTAAACATTCTGCCTGGAAATGTAGCTGCTCGAATCCCAAACTTTGTTAGTACATTTTCTATCTTCTGAATGATCACATGTGGTGGTTTTACCATTTTTTTCTCTGCTGCTACATAACCCAAGTCATTTTTTACATCCTTCTAGAACAGTTTTCTTACTGTTTTTCTAGCCTTTGTCTACTGTCTGGTCTCAAAGCCAATGCCACATGTTTTAGTTTGGGTTGTTACAGTATCCTGATTCTAAATAATTTCTGTGTCAGTTATCTGTTGCCACAAGTAGTGCTATATAACAGGTCACCCCCAAATTCGGTAGCTTAACACAGCCATTGATTTAACTCACAAGTCTACAGTCAACACTTGAGGATGAATTGTACTTCTTGTCTTTGACATGTTTCCTTGAACGATCAATTGGCTTTCAGCTAACATAGGATGGCCTTGGCTTGGGCCACTTGCCTCAACTGCATAGACTGTTCATTCTCTGGTGGGCTAGTCCAGTGTGTTCTCATAGCCATGGCACAGCGCAGGAGTGTCCAAACCCAGTCATGCATGAAGGCATGCAGAAGCTTGCATGCTCTTGTCAAGCTTCTAACATCTCTTTGGCCAAAGCAGGGCAAATGACCAATTCCAGAGTTGGAGAAGGAGGAGACTACATAGTTATAGGGAAAGAGGTGTGAGTACAGCCTGTTAATAATTTCCACCTACAATAGAAATTATTTCTGGGGAAATTATTTTTGAGTTGCAGCCTTGCTTCAGTGCCTTCCTGGAACAGGGTTCACTGATGTCCTCATTGGTTAGCTGCCCCAGGTTCTTTGCCTTTTCTGGCTCTTTTGTAAATTTGTTTGAAATATTTTCAAATATACCTACATTTCTTGCCAGTGTTATCTTTTCAAAGTTCTTTATGTTGATTACTTACAGAGTTGAGTGACACCATCTCTTATTTGTCATAAGTTAATCGTTCTCCTTGGAAGAGTAAATAGCTGTTGGATTAAAAAAAAAAAAAAAAAGAGGAGAGGGGAGAACCTGAGGAGAAGAAATGATTTCCAAAAGCAGAGGGGGTTGAGTGTCAATGAAGTGAATGTGTGTGAGTGTGACTACATGTACATGTACATTTTCATTGTGTATGTACACAACAATCTGCTAGTGTGCATGTGTGTGAATAATATCTATACACTTGTGCATTAGTGCATGTATATATGTGCATGGGGTGAGTGTTCCTTCCCAGTTTACTAAAAAATACCCCTGCATTTGATTTGATAAGTCAATGAGACAGTGAGGTGAGCGCTCATGGGGTAAAGCCCAATGGGAAAAGAAGGAAATAGGAGTCAAAAGGGTTCTATGAACAAAGTAGGGGTTGGGGGCTCCTGCACCCATCCTATACTTTCAGATCTGAGAAACTGCAGATGGCAGTTGTGAGCAGTTTCTCGCCCTTTCTCCCCCTTTGTCCTTCATTAAACCTGGTTGCTAGGGGAATGTGGGCAATAAATACATCTGTGTTGTTGCAGTGCTATAAAGTAATGCAAAACAGAGTAGCACAGGATAGATTTTATCTCTTTGATTTTCCCACCAGGGTGTCCCATCCTTATTGGAGATAGAAGACTAGGAATAAGACATCTAGTTCTTTCTCAAGAATGGGATATTCTATTTCCTCTGAAATATTTTATATTTGAGAAAACACACAGGTTTGTCTTCACCAAGACTCTCTTCCAAGAGGCCTGGTTTGAGTTAGGAACTTTACTGGTTATTCATCCACTTTACGAGTCCCTCAAACGTCCCAGTGAGGCCATGGGAATCTGGAGTTCTCTGGAAGTCCGAGTTACAGTTTTGCGCAGCGCACCAGACTCTTGGGACTGCTGGAGATTTCCTGTTATAATATATTAAAATACTTGTTTTTCCAGGGAGGACTCAGGAAGGTGGTTCTATTTGATATGTTAGTGGTAACCTCTGAGGAGGAATACTTTTCAGTTGGCAGTGGCTTGTGTGAGGCTGTGAGATTGAAAACTTACTAGAAGACTTTGTAATCTTAGATGACCTAGGAAGGTCTATCAATGGATAAAATTACAGAAAGACTATGAGATAGGTATTACTAATCCCTGTTTCAGAGATTAAGTCATGTGATTACTCACTTGGAATGATTCCAGAAACATGCTCTTGAATACCTCACTATAGTGTGTCTACTAGCAGGTGATCTACCCCTTCCATGACCATAAGTCTAGAATCTTCAGTTACCTGCCCCTAGTAGTAAGCTGCAATGCAAAATACTTGACTATAGACTGGCAGAGTCTAGATTTCACTGTCTCACCATGGCTGCCTACAGTTACCAGGCCCAGCACCACAAAGTCTATTCTTTGACACGATTTGAACCAAAGTTATTTTAGCTGCTCAAGGAACAGATAATGAGGTGCAGAACATTATTTAGTCACTGCTCAGCTTAGGAAGTGACAAATATCCTAAGAATTCATAGCACTTCTTATGTGAAACATGATTCACTGTGATTGTAAGTCATAAATATGATGCATGATATGTTGATTTGATGTAACAATCAATGTCTGTTTAATAAACGGCCCACAATGGTTTTCATACATTATCTCCACCTGAAGACAATGTTTGATTTTCCAGCCCATACTTCACATTCTAGCTCAAAACATACTAGAGAAAAAAATCCTCACTTATACATACTCAAAGGCAAAAGACTTATTTATTGATGAGGGCTTCAAATTGACCAGTTTTTAGTGTTTTCTTCTGAAAAGAAGAAAGCTTTCCAAAAAGAGATTGCTACCAGATGTAGTGGATTACACAGCACTTGCTTAGATATGAAAAGCAGATGAAATGGAATATTCTGGTTTCTGGTTCAGCCCTATTCTTATCTACACATAGCTCTTCTTAAGTGAACTCGACAGTGTTGTGGGCTGATATTAAGATAGACGACTTTAGTAAACAAGAAAAAGGGTTTCACTCCCTACAATAGCAAATGGGCTTTATAATAGAAATTTCTTTGTGCAGAGGAAGATATTACAATTTTCAACACATAATAAATATATTTTCTAGACAAAAAAATGCATTTCATTACATGCAATGCACTTTCTATTGTACATTAACCACTTTCTTGCTTTGTGTAGAAAAGTGCCATTTTCTACTGTAAAATGTCTGCAATTTATTTTCATGAGTCTGCTTTTCCTATGAAGTAAGAATATTCCATTACATAACCTTGTACTGATAAATATACATTATATAAGAGGTGAAATGTGCAGTATAAATGTCTGAGCTTTTTTTGTTTGGGTATCTATATAGTTCTGAGAGCAGAGTTAAAATTTTGGACCAGAACAGCTAATTTTATTAACAACCAGTCTGTAATTGCTAGGTTTACTGGAGTCATTTACTTTGATACTCTCTGCAACCATAGTGGATATGTATGTTCTCTAAAATAATACTATTGCGGGGTGCCTGGGTGGCTCAGTGGGTTAAGCCTCGCCTTTTTGGCTCAGGTCATGATCTCATCAGGGTCTTGGAATCAAGCCCCGCATCGGGCTCTGCTCAGCGGGGGACCTGCTTCTCCCCCGCTTTTCTCTCTTTGCCTGCCTACTTGTGATCTCTGTCAAATAAATAAGTAAATAAAAATCTTAAAAAAATAACACTATTGCATGCTTCAGCTACACCTACAACTTTTCCTGATGATATCTCTGCTGGGTTAAAAAAACATAATTAATACTTTATTTAATCCTTGCTTGTTCTATACCTTGTTGACCATCATTCAAAGTGGCACTTGCCCAGAGCCATATAGTTTCTTCACAGTTGAAGGTATTTGACCCTGTCTAGTACTGTTTACTAGAAATAGCTTAAATAAGTAAAAAAGACTTAAAGAATTCCTACTCTGCATTTTCTCTGTGCTGAGGGTCACAATGACTGTGACTGCCTGGTAGCCTATAAGAGTTAGGAGAGTCTTTGTAGATTAGAGAGTTACAGTTATTTTGCTTATGTCTTACACTTGCACATGTAAGATGGACTGTTTGTGGGGATGATGCTTTCCTTATACCAATTATTTTATTCTTACATTTAGAAACCTAAACATTGTTTATCCCTAAGAACGGGGTAGCAGGGGAAAGGGCTTGCCTCCTTTGCTTGGTTGGAATGGTATATCTAAGGTACGATTTTTAAGTGGAACATAAGCAATAGCACAGAGGACCATAGGGGAAGGGAGGGAAATCCAAACGGGGAGAAATCAGAGAGGGAGATGAACCATGAGAGACTGTGGACCTTGGGAAACAAACTGAGAGTTTCAGAGGGGAAGGGGATTGGGGAGAGGGGGTAACAGGGTTATGGGTATTAAGGAGGGCACATGTTGTGATGAGCACTGGGTGTTATACACAACTAATGAATCATTGAACACTACATCAAAAATTAATGATGTACTATACAGTGGCTAGCTGAACAGAATTAAAAAAAATTAAAAAGAGAAAGAAAAGAAAACAAAGTATGGTGTTTGAAGGAACCAGTGCCTTCAGTTGGCCTGGCTCTGTGTTAGGAGCTGTATGCATCGTATCTTATTTACCCATCACAGCAACCCTATGAAGTAGGCTTTCACATGCCCATATCGTGAATCTGGGACTAGCACATCACTAGGCACGAGTTCCATGCCTTAGTCACAAGCCTAGCCAATGCTGGGGCTGCGACTCTACTCCAGCACAGTCTGAAAAATTTTGAAATATTTGAAGCCCAGAAATGAAAAATAAAATCCACTTGAAAGCCAAAGAAGAAATTTGGAGGTGGTGGAACTAAGACACACTATTTCTGGTGATCTAATATATAATTCATTATGATTTGTTTAACTCTGAGATGTTCCTTTGGTGTGCTACACTTAGAAGCACAGGCCTAACGGGGATACTGTGGGTTCGGTGCCCAACCACGGTAATAAAGTGAGTATCTCGATACAGTGAGTCAGGTGAATTTTTTGGTTTCCCAGTGCATATGAAAGTTATGTATACACTATATGTAGTCTGTTAAGCATGTGGTAGCATTATGTTTAAAAAACAGTGCCCATACCTTAATTAAAAGTACTTTGTTGCTGGAACAGGCTAACCCTCACCTGAACTTTCCAACCCTCTCTTTTTGTTGGCAAAGGGTCTTGCCTCGATATCGACGGCTGCTGGCTGATCAGGATGGTTGTTGCCTACGATTGGGATGGCTGTGGCAATTTCTTAAAATAAGACAATGAAGTTTACCCCACTCATTGACTCTTCCTTTAATGAATGATTTCTCTGTAGCGGGTAATGTGGTTTGATTCTAGGACTTCTTTCAAAATTGGAATCAGTCCTCTCACACCCTGCCACAGCTTTATCAGCTAAGTTTATGGAATATTCTAGATCCTTCATTGTCATCTCAACAATATTCACAGCATCATCACCGGGTGTAGGTTCCATCTTAAGCAGCCATTTTCTTTCTCATCCATAAGAAGCAAGTCTTTCTTCATTTGCTCTTCTCATCATGAGGTTGCAGCAATGCAGTGACCTCTTCAGCTCCACTTCTAACACTAGTTTCTTGGGCTCTTGCTACCATGTCTGCAGTTATTTTGTCTGCTGAAGTCTTGAACCCCTTTAAAGACGTCCATGAAGGGTGGAATCAGCTTCCTCCAAACCCTTATTAATGTTGGTATTTTGACCTCTTCCCATGAATCACAAATGTTCTTAATGACATCTAGCATAGTGAAAACTTTCCAGAAGGCTTTCAATTTACTTTGCCCAGAGCCACCAGAGGAATCACTGTTTATGGCAGCTATAGCCTTATGAAGTATATTTCTTTTTTAGTTTAATTAAAAATTTTTTTTCTAGTGTGGTTAACATAGTGTTATAGTAGTTTCAGGTGTACAGTATAGCGGTTCAGCCGTTCTGTGCATCACTCAGTGAGCATCATGGCAAGTGGATTCTAAACCCCCTTCACTTATGTCACCCCCCCCCGCCCCGTCACCTCCCCGCTGGCAACCACCACTTTGTTCTCTATAGTTAAGAGTCTGTTTCTTGGTTTGTCTCTCTTTTGTTTGCCTTTGCTCATTTGTTTCTGAAATTCCACATATGAATGAAATCATACGATGTTTGTCCTTCTCTGACTTATTTTGCTTGGCATTATACTCTCTGGCTCCATTCATATTGTTGCAACTGGCATGATTTCATTCTATCTTATGGCTGAATAATATTCTGTTACATAAATACCACATCTTCTTTATTGGTTCATCAGTCAGTGGGCACTTGGGCTGCTTTCATAGTTTGGTCATTATAAATAATACTGCAATAAACAGAGGGGTGCATGTATATGTATCATTTTGAATAAGTGTTTTTGTATTTTTTTTGGTAAATACCCAGTAGTGCAATTACTTGATCATAGGATAGTTCTATTTTTTTAAAAGATTTATTTATTTGATAGACAGAGATCACAAGTAGGCAGAGAGGCAGAGAGAGAGAGGAGGAAGCAGGCTGTCCACAGAGCAGAGAGCCCGATGCGGGGCTCGATCCCACGACCTTGGGATCATGACCCAAGCCGAAGGCAGCGGCTTTAACCCACTGAGCCACCCAGGCGCCCCAGGATAGTTCTATTTTTAACTTTCTGGGGGAAGTTCCATACTGTTTTACAGAATGGCTGCACTAGTTTGCATTCCCACGACAGTGCTCGAGGATTCCTGTTTCTCCACATCCTCCCAACACTTGCTATTTCTTGTGTTTTTGACTTCAGCCGTTCTAACAGGTGTGAAGTGATCTCAGTGTAGTTTTGATTTGCATTTCCCTGATGTTAAGTGATGTTGAACATCTTTTCATGTGTCTGTTGGCCATTTGTATTTCTTCTTTGGAGAAATGTCTGTTCATATCTTCTTCCGACTTTTTAATTGGATTATTTGTTTTTGGATGTTGAGTTGTGTCAGTTCTTTATATATTTTAGATCCTAACCCTTATCAGTGATGTTATTTGCAAATATCTTCTCCCATTTAGTAGGTAGTTTTAGTTTTCTTGTTTTCTTTGCTGTGCAGAAGCTTAGGTATATCTAGAAAGAAGTTGCTATGGCTGATTTTGGAGAAATTATTGCCTGTGGTCTCTTCTAGGACTTCTATAGCTTCAGGTCTCACATTTAGGCCCTTAATCCATTTTGAATTTATCTTTATGTATGGTATAAGCTGGGGATCCAGTTCCATTTTTTTTTTTTTTTTACATGTAGCTGTCCTGGCTTCCCATTACCATTTGTTTAAGAGGCTGTCCTTCTCCCCATTGCATTTTCTTTCCTCCTTTGTCAAAGATTGATCATATAAACATAGATTTATTTAGGGCTTTCTATTCTGTTCTGCTGATCTGCGTGCCTTATTTTTTTCTAGTACTATACTCTTTTGACTACTGTGGCTTTGTAATATAACTTGAAATCTGGAGTTGTGACACCTCCAGCTTTTCTTTTCTTTTTCAAGATGGTTTTCATTATTTATGGGACCACAGAAGACCTCATAAATCTAGGGATTGTTTGTTCTAGTTCTATGAAAAATGTCGGTGTTTTGGTAGAGATTGCATTAAATCCGTAGATAGCTTTGGGTAGTATGGACATTTTAGCAATATTTGCTCTCCCAATCCATACACATGGATGACTTTCCATTTCTTTGTCTTCAACTTCTTTCAATGTGTTATAGTTTTCAGAGTACAGATCTTTTAACTTCTTGGTTAAGTTTATATTCTTAGGTATCGTATTTTTGGTGCAATTATAAATGGGATTGTTTTCTTAATTTCTTTTTCTGCTTCATTATTAGTATATAGAAATGCAATAGATTTCTATACGTTGATTTTGTATCCTACAAGCTTACTGAATTCATTATTGGTTGTAGGAGGTTTTTGGTGGGGTCTTTATGAATTTCTATGTATAGATAGTATCACGTCATCTGTAAATAGTAAGTTTTACTTCTTCTTTACCAATTTAGATGCATTTTATTTCTTTTTGTTGTCTGGTTGCTATGGCTAGGACTTCCAGTACTATGTCAAATAGTAGTGGTGAGAGTGGATATCCCTGGCTTGTTCTTCACCTTAGGGAATACACTTTCCATTTTTCCCCTTTGAATATGATGTAAGCTTTGGGATTTTCATATATGGCCTTTATTATGTTGAGGTATGTTCCCTCTAAACCTACTTTGTTCAGGGTTTTTATTCATGAATAGCTGTTATACTTTGTCAGATGCTTTTTCTGCATCTATTGAAATGATCATATGGTTTTTATCCCTTCTTTTGTTATGATGCAGTGTAGCACATTGACTTGGGAATATTGAACCACCCTTGCATCGCAAGGATAAATCCCACTTGATCATGGTGAATGATTTTTTTAATGTATCATTGGATTCATTTTGATAATATTTTTTAGTATTTTGTAATACTTTGTAGTATTTTGTAATATTTTATAGTATTTTTTGCATTTTTGCATTTGGTTCATCAGAGATATTGGCCTGTCATTCCTTCTTTTTGTAGTGCCTTTATTTGGTTTTGGTATCAGAGTAATGCTGGCCTCATAGAATAAATTTGGAAGCTTTTCTTCCTCTTCTAATTTTTGGAATAGTTTGAGAATAATAGGTAACAACTTTTCTTTAAATGCTTGGTAGAACTTACCTGTGAAGCTGTCTGGGCCTAGACTTCTGTTTACTGGGAGTTTTTTGTTGTTGTTGTTTGTTTTTTGTTTTGTTTTTGATTACTGATTCAATTTCAGTGCTGGTAATCAGTCTTTTCAATTTTTTTTTTCATGATTTAGTTTTGGGAGGTTATGTTTCTAGGAATTTATCCATTTCTTCTAGGTTGTCCAATTTGTTGGCATATAATTTTTCATAATATTCTCTTACAGTCTTTTGTATTTCTGTATTGTTGGTTATTTCTCCCCTTTCGTTTCTGATTCTATTTTGAGTCCTCTTTTCTTTCTCTCTTTTTCTTTTCTTTTCTTTTTTTTTTTTTTTTGATGAGTGTGGCTAAAGGTTTATTGCTTTTTGTTGATCTTTTCAAACAGCCAGCCCCTGGTTTCATTGATCTGTTCTATTGGTTTTTTTAGTTTCTATTTTGTTTATTTTTGCTCTAATCTTTATTATTTCCACAAAGCATATTTCTTAATAAACCTTGAAAGTTAAAATTATGCCTTGATCCTTGGGCTGAAGTGGATGTTGTGTTAGCAGGCATAAAATAACATTATTCTTGTACATCTTCATCAGAGCTATTGGGTGATCAGGCGCATTGTCAGTGAGCAGTCATATCTTGAAATGAATCCTTTTTTTCTGAGCAGTAGGTCTTAGCAGAGAGGTTAGAATACTTAGTAAATCATGTTGTAAACAGAGGTGTTCTGGGCTTTATTCTTCCATTTATAGAGCATAGGCAGAGAAGATTTAGTATAATTCTTAAGGATGCTAGGATTTTCAGAATGATAAATGAGCATTGGCTTCAAGTCACCATCTGCATTAGCCCCTAACAAGAGTCAGTCTATCTTTGAAGCTTTAAAACCAGGCATTGACTTCTCCTCTCTTTCTCTTATGAAAGTCCTAGATGCGTTTTTTTCCCCCAATAGATGGCTGTTTCGTCTACACTGAACATCTGTTGTTCAGTGTAGCTACCTTCATTAATGATCTTAGCCGGATCTTCTGGATAACTTGCTGCAGCTTCTACATTAGCATTTGCTGGCTTACCTTGCAGTTTTATGTTATGGCGAAGTCTTTCCTTAAACCTCACGAGCCAACCTCTGCCAGCTTCAGACTAATACTGCAGCATCTTCACCTTTCTCAGCCTTTGTAGAATTGAAGAGAGTTAGGGCCTCCCTCTAGATTAGGCTTAGGCTTCAGGGAACGTTGTGGCTGGCTTGATGCTCTATCCAGACCACTCAGGCTTTCTTCATCTCAGCAATAAACTGTTTAGCTTTACCATTCATATGTCTGCTGGGTTTTAATTTTCTTCAATAACTTTACTTCTGCATTCACAACTTAGCTATGTGGCACAAGTGACCTAGCTTTGGGCTTGTCTTGGCTTTTGACATGCCTTCCTCTCTAAGAGTAATCTATTCTGGCTTTTGATTTAAAGTGAGAGACATGCAACTCTTCCTTTCACTTGAACACTTAGAGGCTATTATAGGGTTATTGTAGCCAAGTTCCAATATTCTTTGCATCTCAGGGAATAGGGAGGGAAATGGGGGAATGGCCAGGCAGGAAGCAGTCAGAACACACACATTTATCCTTTAAGTTTGCCATCTTATATGGATGCAGTTTGTGGCACCCCAAAACAGTTATAGTAACACCAAAGATCACTGATAACACAAAAATAATAATAATGAAAAGTTGGAAGTATTGTGAGAATTACCAAAATGTGACACAGAAACATGAATGAGCAAATGCTATTGGAAGAGTGGTACCAACAGACTTGCTTGACACAGGGTTGCCATAAATCTTGCATTTGTAAAACGCATAATATCTGCGCACAATAAAGTGAGATGCAATAACACGAGGTATGCCTGTAGTTTATTCAGATACTAATGACAGCTGATTGAATATTCGTGTTAACCTCTTACCTTTTTGATATAAAGTGAACCAAACTATAAAATTTTAGGCATCTCTAAAATCTCTATGTTTTCTCAGTTTATGAGAAGAAACTGAGTTTTGGTAAAATAGTTTATATGCTTTTAGGATAAAACATCTCTTATTCAGTGGAATGAATAGAGCAGCCATTTTTGGTAAAAGGATTTAAAAAAAAATCTCCAAGTAAAACATCTCTAGCCCTCACCCAGAAGAAAACCAACTTGTTTATCATATCACATTTGTCACATGGATATTTGTTTAAACAGTCTTGTTTTCTACACAATTGCTACCAGTTTTGTCTACTTTTGTCCTTTCGTTTTCATCATCCTCGATGAAGAGTTTATCCAGATGGAAAAACAAGCCTCTCTATACTTTCAAATGTTGGTTTTGATGTGGTATTTAATAAAAGTATTTGTTTTTATTTATTTATTTAGTTAGTTTATTTTTTAAGATTTTATTTATTTGACAGACAGATCACAAGTAGGCAGAGAGGCAGACAGAGAGAGGAGGAAGCAGGCTCCCTGCTGTGCAGAGAGCCCAATGTGGGGCTCTATCCCAGGACCTTGGGATCATGACTTCAGCCAAAGGCAGAGGCTTTGACCCACTGAGCCACCCAGGTGCCCCAGTATTTAAGTTTTTTTAAACCTAGACAGTTGACTTTCCCTTGCTGCAATAAGTAAAGGATACCTAAGGCAGCAAGAAGAGTTCTCACATAATTGCATATTATTTCGTTTCAAAAAAGGAATGAGGCTCCAACACGTGCTACAACGTGGGTGAGCACTGAGGACATTGTGCGGTGAAAGAAATGAGACAGAGAAGGACAAATACCCTGTTTCCATCTCTATTCTACAGAGCTATACACAAAGTAGACAAAGAGACTCAAAGTAGAATTGAGATTACCAGGGGCTGGAAGGAAGGGTGAAGGGAGTTTTCTTTTTTTAATGGGTACCTTAAAGTTTTTTGGTAGGGATGATGATGAAAAATTATAGTGGTGACTGGAAGCATAACTTTGTAAATATATTTAATGTCACAGAATTGTACAATTATAAATAGTTTAAATGATAAATGTTATGTAGTTTGAGACCATGAAAAACATTTTGAAAAAGAAGGTAAGAATTCTGCGAAGATCTTACAACTGAGGAGCAGAAAGTTCTGGCTTCTATTACTGGGCCTGATGTCTGAATATGTGCTGGTTCAGCAAATTCGGAAAGTTCCTGTGTGGGCTCCTTCTTCCATCCATTTGGTTCATTCCATTGATAAATATTTATTTTATTTTTTTTTAAGATTTTATTTATTTATTTGAGAGAGAGAGCATGAGAGGGGAGAAGATCAGAGGGAGAAGCAGACTCCCCATGGAGCTGGGAGCCTGATGTGGAACTCGATCCCAGGACTCCAGGATCATGACCTGATTTGAAGGCAGTTGCCCAACCAACTGAGCCACCCAGGCACCCAATAAATATTTATTTTAAAATAAAAAGTCATGGTATGTCATTTAGACTGAGGACTGGAAAAGTGAGTAAGGGAGCCTGTGGGACTGGGAGAATAGCCATGTTCACATATGATTAAAATACTGTAGAAAGGCTGCAGTAGAAATACAATGAATAGTGGTAGGAACTTTGGAGAGGAGGTTCCTGAGGGGATCAGGGCTTCTATAGAAGAGTCAATAATTTATCTGGGTTTGAACTTTGTGGAGGAATTGGTTGCTTTTGGTATTTTGGTAATAGGTAGTACATGATCACTCATAATTTTATGCCTTGGAACCTTGGATCTAAGATATTTGCAGGCTTTTCAAATATTGTGACTTTTTCCCCTAAGGGTACCAGCAAACTGGTTCCGGGAGGCATTAAGGTCATGTTGGTTTGTTCTCTGTTCTGTTTTTTAAAAATTATAAGCAAAACAACTTTGAGAAATAATTCAAAGTAAATGAGACAATGAGACACATTCAGATCTCTCAAAGAGCTTATAATCTAATAGGGAGATAAGGTAAAGACAGCTGGGTGGTAAGGGTCTTAAACAGTCAATGTGGGATAGCTGTGCAGGGGCTGGAGAAGTGACTTCATGGGGGAGGGGGAGAGTCTTTGCACTTACCCCTTAAGGCTTTGTAGAACTGTGGTAACTAGATATGAAGAAGGTAATTTTATTTGGATAGAAAGATAGGAGCAAAGCAGAAAGGCAGCAAATACTTAGTCCTATTCAGGGAAGCAGTAAAAAAGCAAGCCAGAAAGGCCCCTTGGGGCCAGGTTACAAGGATCTCCAAACTTTGAGTGTTCTGCTTATTCTAGGAGTCTAGTAACCATGATCTGTAACTGGTAGATTTGGAAGAGAAAGGCTAGCATCTTCACACCCATTCTCATGTACATGGGGTGGCGGAGAAAAAGGAGAGCAAAAGTGGTGGTCCAGAAGCCCTGGATGCACACTGGGCTCCTGGGAGGGGTAGGAATACAATGAACTAGAAACATGACACAGTGAGAAGAACATGTTTGGAGTCAGTCAGCTGTGGGTTCAAGTCCTGTAATCAACATTTACTGTGTAGGCTTTGCCAGATTACTCAGAACTGCTGAGCCTCCTTCTCCTTATGTGACAAATGGGGATACTGGTGTCTTTATGTAGGATTGTCCTCAGGGTTCAAGAGAATGAGGTGACACACATACCCAAGTGATCCCTAGGGTACTTCTGAATCTGAATGTGAAATAAATTTAAAAGTTTTTTCCTGCAAATATAACTTACTCCTGTAATTGAGGTTATATTTTAACTCATATATTTCTAGACAATTAATATAATGAATTTCAAGTAGCAATAAAACCACCACAGCCAAAATAGATTCCCCTGGTACAGAAACTTATCTCTGGGAATCACTCAAATATTTTGGAAGCTGTGTTAACCATTTCAGTCCTGTACGTTACCATTTCCGCCTCAGAACGATGTGTTTACAGAATGGTGTTCTCTTGGCAGATCTAATCTAAGGTCCATCTAATTCCTTTTCCTGATCTGAGCTCTGAGTTAGGGTTTTATTTATATATATGTATATATTTTTTTATTTAATTAAATTTATTTATTTATTTATTTATTTATTTATTTATTTATTTTAATTTAAACATATAATGTAGCCCCACCACCCTCTCCCAACCCCCTTCCCCCCCACCCCCCTCAGTTTTATGACAGTAAGAGTCTCTTTTGGTTTGTCTTCCTCCCAATCCCATCTTGTTTCATTTATTATTTTCCTACCCCCTTAGCCCCCACCCCCATTGCATCTCCACTTCCCCAAATGTTTATAGCAGCAATGTCCACAATAGCCAAGTTATGGAAAGAACCTAGATGTCCATCAACAGATGAATGGATAAAGAAGAGGTGATATATATATATATATATATATATATATATATATACACATACATACATACATACACACACACACACACACACACAATGGAATACTATGAATGGAATACTATGCAGCCATCAAAAGAAATGAAATCTTACCATTTGCGACAACATGGATGGAACTAGAGGGTATTATGCTTAGTGAAATAAGTCAATCAGAGAAGGACAACTATCATATGAGTTAGGGTTTTACTCTGTGAAGTGTATCCTGCTAAAGTGAC
This sequence comes from Taxidea taxus jeffersonii, assembly GCA_003697995.1. NCBI lineage: Eukaryota > Metazoa > Chordata > Mammalia > Carnivora > Mustelidae > Taxidea > Taxidea taxus. The sequence continues at coordinate 163,147 of ML105729.1, read as the reverse complement.
TACAGGCACTACTTGAAAGTGTGAATGCACATTTGAAAACCTCTCCCATGCTTTCCATTAGAAATAGTCTAGATTGTGGTACTTTGTATCCCTACTAGATTTTAACTAACCAGATTATGGAAATCTTTTTCTTCTAATTATTCTTCAGGCGAACCTCTTAGGTTTTCTGTTTGATGATATTATCTGTATATGAGGTCATCTCCTTGCTGATGGTTGTATCCTTATTTGTGTGTTCTGACCTAGAGAGAAATATGTCAGGATGATGATAGTGGTGGGAATTGATAGATGGTATTGGAAAGGCCTCTAGTGTTTCAGTATTTAATACGATATTGACATTTAGTTTGAACCCCAGAGCACCCTGTTCTAGCTTTCCAGTCACTTGGCTCACATTATATTGAAACCTTTGGGAAAATGTCTTTTTCCTGTTGAACTCTGAGTTCGTGAAGGACAGGGTCTTTCTTACTCATCTCTGTATTCATAGGATTTGCACTGAGCTTGAACAAAACATGCAGGTATTCATGGGAAGCATGACTAAGTACCTTAATTTATCAGGGGTCAATAAAAAGATCCTGAAGACATTAATTTTCTATGTAATAGGAAATTATGAACATATTTTCAGAATTTTTTTTAACTTTATTTAAGCTTTATTTAAACATATAATGTAACCCCACCACCCTCTCATATTTTCAGAAATTTGAAGGAGATTCACTATTGAGTAATCTTCCTAAAAAATGTTTCATTTAAAGTTAATATCTTGAATACTTGTCTTTTTTGTGATTCTTATATAAGCAGGAAGGAGATACAGTTTAAAGCTCTATCCTTCTTGTAATTAAATGGTGATAGCCCAAATTCTGACTAAACTGTTGGCTCAAGTGCGAATTCTTTAGTTCCTTTTCTAACTTGTATGTTTCCCAGAGAACATACAAATAAATACATCTAGGAATTAATATTAACTAAGTGGTTCTTTTTACTTGCCTCTGCAGACAAAAAACAAAGGTAATATTTATATTGATTGTATTTGGATTGAGGTATTGGTATTTTAAAATGCTGTGTACCCTAATGCTGTATAATCCCCTTGTCTTGGTGCTTCCCACTTTAGTTTTTATAGATTTCTGTTTGAAATAATGTTTTGTCTTAACATCCTTCATGTAGACAATCATTTAAATATGGTGAGATATGAGATGGAACTGAATAATGGTGAAGAAAGGTATATCAAAAAATAATTTGCAAAACCTTTATGGCAGAAGTCATATTTATTGAAAAAAATTAATATCTTTGCTATAAAATTTGTAACAGGAATATTTACTGAATGTTTATTTTGATGCATAAACCTGAATATTACATACCAAGTACAAGACAGCAGCACTAGCTTTTCCTTTATTTACATTTTATGAAAATCGTTATGCAGTCCATGTTAAAAGAACTTATGATGGAGAATTGTTACATTAGAAAAATAATATTCTTGATAAAGCATTCTCAAGGAGTCCAAGGAGTCCAATCACATTTTCTGCCTCTTCAATAAGGCAAAAGTCCCTGGAATAGCATATAACTTAATTTACAAAATACAATAAGTGTTCAGACACATATTCAAGTTTCCTTTTGGTATGATTTTTCCTCACCGTAAAATTACTTCTTATTTTTATTTTTGTTTTTATTTTTTTACTAAAACAGAAAGACTTTCAGGAAAATGTCATTGAATGATTTCAGCTATACATTACATATACAACTCTGCAGCCTAGCGACAACCATTGCTACACTGTCATTAACTTTAAATATTTTGCTGGGTGAGCTATTCTCAAATGTAGCATATTTTAAGATTTTGCCATCATTATGACTGTGGAATTGTTGGTTTTCATAGGAAACAGATCTGTCACAGTATGAAGCTTTGTTTTAGGGAACCGGTACACAAGCACATTTCCACTCACAGGAGAACGCCACAGATGTCACTGAAGTCGGGCCCCGACGGCTCCACAGGGGCCCCAGGCTGGACCAACCCCAGCCTCCAGTGCTCACGCTGCACAGTCACAGTCACGCCTGGCCCCGTCAGGCGCCTTCGTTTCCAGAGACTTGCCAGCTCTTCACAGTTAGGTCGTTTTAATTCCTTCAAAGGCACACAGCTTCCACCTTTTTTCCAGTGTTGCTCCCACGCCTGTGAATTCCTGTTTAAACATGCGTGGCAACCTCATCAGAAGCATCTCGATTTCATTCGCAGATATCTGTTAGAAAGGAAGAAAAGTCACTTTTGGAGACAAGGCTCCTTGGAGAGGAGGGAAGGGGTTGGGTAGGGATGCACTTGCCCAGGGAGATAAATGATATGACTTGGCTCTCAAGTCATGTGCTTGGGAGAGGAGTGCTGGTCAGGGGCTGGACGTGGCTGTCCTGGTCTCCAGCAGCTGGCGGGGCTGGGCAGGAGACGGGGTGCAAATCCGAGGCTCACATTCCTATGCATGGCTAGCCTACTGGGTAGTGTCATGCGTGAATAGCACTCCCCATCCTGATGTAAAAGGAGATGAGAATGGGATTTAAGAGGGCTGAGAGCAAGTTCATCACCACTCCTGGTGCCCCCATCCTCTTCAAAAAGGGCAGGGCTTTTAGCTAACTCAGTGAGGGCCAATGGACATCTGGGTAGATTTCTGGCCACCCTAACTTCTCTTTCTTTACTTTTCACAGAGACCTGAAATCATAAAGGTTTAGAAAGAAAGGAAAACCCAGAACCTACAACCTGAAAGGCTTAACATCCATTCTTAAAGTCCAGGTAGTTTTTAAAAAAATTTTTAAGTTTTATTTAAGCAATCTCTACACCCCATATGGGGCTTGAACTTGGAACCCTGAGATCAAGAGTTGCATGCTCTTCTGACCAACCAGCCAGGCACTCTTCCAGGTAGTTCTTTATTTCTTCTTGTAAATTAAAAAAATTTTTTTTGAAGATTTTATCTACTTATTTGAGAGAGAAAGATAGCAAGAGAGAGCACTGAGTGGGGAAGAGGGCTCTCCGCTGACTGGGGAGCCCGGTGTGGGACTCGGTCCCAGGACCCTGGGATCATGACCCCAGCCAAAGGCAGATGCTTGACCGACTAAGCCACCCAGGGACTCCTATCCCCACCCCGGTAGATTTTTAATGCAGTTTTTTTCTTCCACCAGTTTTTCTTTATTACATACATTTTTATACCACTAATTCATTTTACCTTAAATAAGGGACAAATCAGCCACGATCCTTCTGATCTAACACAGTCATTGTTCTCGTCTTCCTGTCTTTGTTTCCAAGCCCGCGTGCTTGCATGGGGATCTCCTATAGCAGGGTGGCTAAGACCCTGGAAACAGCGGGGGCTGACATTTTTGTTTGAATACTGTATCTATTATTGTTATGAGTTAAATGATTCCAGCCAAGATAATTAGTCTCTCTAAGCCTCAGCAAATGGGAGTAACAACATGTAATGAGGATGTATGAAGACTACTGGCTTAGCATAGATTTGACACATAGAAATGTTTAATGAATCAGACCCATTATTATTTTTCATAGTACTATCACTGGATAGATATCATTTTAGAGTCTACATTTTCCATTTAATATTTAAATGTTAAACTTATTTAACATTTATTTTAAAGAGAGACCAAATAGACCAGGAAGTCAAATCAGTTCATTTAATGTTCACATGAAAAAGATTTCACATGATATTTTCAATATTCCTAGGCCTATGACCAAAAAAAAAAAAAAAAAACCCCAACCAAAAAACAAACAACAAAAAAACCAAACACAAAAAACCTTTCGAGGCAGTCCTGAAGGTTGAAGTAAATTGCATTCTAAAATTTTTGTGTGAATTATTTTGAAATATGAATGCATTTTCCCCCAAAGCCATGCTAAAGGGATTATTAGATTGCCAGGTCAGCCCACAAAAGCCTATTAAGCAGATGATTAAAAGGTTGCATGTGATTTTGAAACTTTTTTTTTTTCAGTGAGCACTGTTCAGAATGCCTTTACCAGTGTCCTCATTCCGTTGTCACAGCACTCCTATGACATACATGGGGCAAAAATGTTAGGCTCTGTCTTCATTTTATGGCTAAGAAAACAGAGTGAACTACAGAGGGTTAACTGCTTTTTCAAAGACAGAACTGGGAAAGAACCTACTGCTTATGCCCGGGAACTAGGCATTGGTATGCTTTACGAGCTCTGCATGATTTCAGCAAACTGTGGGTGAAGAACCGGGAGTGTAGTGCTTTCTTTTGAAATATCAATCACCTGGGGTTCCTGTTAAAAAACTCCGATTCCTTAGCCTCTTCTCTGGAGATTCTGATTCACCTCATCTTGGGTGTAACTCATAGGCTCTATTTTTGATAATCATCCCAGGATATTCTTAAGATCAGGTATATTTGGGTTAAGAATGGGATTTTAGGGACGCCTGGGTGGCTCAGTTGGTTAAGCGGCTGCCTTCGGCTCAGGTCATGATCCCAGTGTCCTGGGATAGAGTCCCGCATCGGGCTCCTTGCTTGGCAGGGGGCCTGCTTCTCCCTCTGCCTCTGCCTGCCACTCTGTCTGCTTGTGCTCACTCTCTCTCTCTCTGACAAATAAATAAATAAAATCTTAAAAAAAAAAAAGAATGGGATTTTAAATCAGGCTTGGATTTTAATCTGGCTTAGGCCAACCTGTGTAACCATGGGCAGGTCATTTAATAGCTGTAATTCTCAGTTGCTCCATGTGTAGACTAGAAGTAATCTCTCAGCCTGATCATGAGGATTACCCATGAAATGTACCATGGTGCCTGGCACGAGATGCTCTCTCTATACATACAGACAATGCCGATAGCCTACGACGCTGTTATCAACCTCTGTGGTAGGCGGGTCAAGCTCTGTGTTCCTAAACCGAAGCAAACAAACACAGAGAAGTGCATGGTCAAACTCACTTTCACTTGGTCCAGAAGGCAGTTTTCTGAAGCCAAGTTATCCTCTTAACCTCCTTTCTTTCCTTTGGAGGAGTCTGGCACAGGTCGTCTATGGTAGGCTCCGGTCTCCCCTCAATTCAGGTGACACGCCTGAGAGGAGTTGTCCTTCCCCAGATCAGGCAGAGCCACAGAGAAGCCGCCAGAGCCCCAGGTTAACAGCCAGCCCATCCCAGGTTTATTTTCAGGATAACCATCAGCTCCCTTGGAAAAGTAGGGAAAGGAGCTTTGCGGTATTCATTAGGAAGGAGAGAGAAAGCTAAATTCTTGAGGGTAAAATAAAGTTTTGATGTAAAGATTACTCCTATCTATGCAGGCAGTGCCCCCTAGCAGCCCTGTAGCTGATTGGGAGAAGTGTGACAACTCCTCAGTCCTCAACTAGACTCTTGAAAACACTTCTGTTAATTCTCACAATACCCTCATAAGACAGGGATTGATTTACAGATGAGGACACTGAGGTCCAGATAGATTAGGAACCTTACGCAGGGTAACCCAGGCACTGAATGTGGAGCTGGGCTGCAGATCCAGACTCCTTGGCCTTGTTCTTAAACACTGATGCCAGCTGCCATGGGGGCGGGGGACTGTTTCCCTGTTGGGGGAAGGAGCCCACGGGGAAGGGGTTTTTGTTCTGGAGGGCAAGTCTGTGATGAACAAGACTTCAGAGTGTTATCAGTGTCAGTAAAGAGAAACTGAGAATTCCCAGCTCAGCAAGCTCAGACATATTCCAGTGCTAACGCTTGGGTGCCCCCACAGAAACCCTTTACCAAAATAGCCAGCAAATGGTGGGGAATCTTGTTTCCCACAGTGCCTTTTTTTCTTTTTTTTTAAGATTTTATTTATTTACTTGACAGAGATCACAAGTAGGCAGAGAGGCGGGCAGAGAGAGAGAGAGGAGGAAACAGGCTCCTTGCTGAGCAGAGAGCCCATGAGGGGCTTGATCCCAGGATCCTGAGATCGTGACCTGTGACCTGAGTGGAAGGCAGAGGCTTTAACCCACTGAGCCACCCAGGTGCCCCATCCACGGTGCCTTTTGACCCGAGGCTAGACTAGAACCACAGCGGAGCTGGAGTAGCCTGCTGGAAGAAAGTCCTCCCTGGGGGCCAGGTACAGAGCATGCTTGAATGTGCATTCATTCTCTCAGCTCTTTAAAGCAGCAAACAAACTCCTCACTTGCTGGAAGAAAGGAATGTGCAGGGAAAACATTTGGAATCCAGTCATGGACCCACCATTAACCAGCTTCATCGACTTGTCTAAATCACTTAATCTCTTTGGGTGTTCCCTCATTTGTAAGACAAGGGAACTGGAAAGAAATCCCTGGATGTTCTAAGGTCTTGGATTTGGGTGCTGGCCCCACCATCTGCTAGAGGGGGCCTTTGGGCAAGCTACTGAAAATTCATGGGACTGCTAGGTTGAGGCAGAGCTCTCACACTGACAGAGTGGGCTAGATCTTCTGTGCGCTTTTAAAGCACAAATGGCAACCGATTCGCAGTAGCATGTGCTGTGTGGCGTGTACTCTCCCGAGTGCTTCTCATGTAGTCAGTCATTTCTTACACATGGTAGTCCATAAAACCCATTTTACAGAGGGTAAAACTGAGGCACAAAGATGTTAAATAAGTCACTAAAGGCCCCACTAGTAAAACTGGGATTTGAAATCCTTAGGATTACTTAGTTTGGATGACCAATTAGCCATTCCTTGGATTTTTGCCAGAGTCGGAAATTAGCATAATGGAAATGAGTGTTCTCAAAAGTAGTTAATGCTAAGTGGCTTTTGGTAGTGCAAGGTAACTGCCTGAATGTGGACAGGGATGTGTCACAAGTACAGAGGAGACCACCTCAGAACTATCCGAAATCTCCATTTAATAAGGCTCAAAGATGAATTCAAGAGCATTTCCTTAAAGATGTTTTGTATCTTGTGCCAGAGGAAAGATCAAGGAGAAACTGCTTTTAAGTTAGTTTGATGGTTTTCCAAACTTACTCTATCCTGACAGAGTAACTTCGATGATATATCACATTTTGGGATTTTTCAAGACAAAGAGCGAATTTTAATTTGTCCTTTTTTTTTTTTTTAAACCCTATGGCCAAAAAGTTTTTACTTTTGTCTTGGCAGTATCCTTTATCTTCCTACCTATAATTTCTTGGTTTCGAGAACTGAAAGAGTCCTGGAGTCCTCACATAAGACAAAGCAACCAGATCTCACCGGTTAAGCTCTGAGTGAGATGAACCCTAACCTGTCCTCAAATCCGTTCTGAGCTCGGGACTTCTCTCTAAGCGCCTGTCTGTCCTGGATGGAGGCCACTGGGGGCCAGGGAAGGGGGTACTCGGCCAGCGGGTGATGTGGGGCTTTGGATGCCAAAGCTAGCCCTGTTTTGAGGGTTCAAATACACGTGGTTAAGAGACCTCCGTGTGGCATTACCATCTAGGTTAGAGACCTGTGCTGTGCCTGTAAAATCTCATTTACCCATACACCATTTAGTTGGTGCTCTAGAAAGTGGTGATGATGGTCAAAGATGTGATGCTTTCATCACCCCCTTCCTTGGCTGGCTGTTGTCCCCCCAAAATTGGTGGTCTGTGTATTTTCAGTCTTTGATGTTGTCAGTGGATCCCTGGCCACCTCTGTTTTGTTTAAAATTTTCTAATCCTGACATCTGTTCTTTTAGAAAGGATTGATTTGTTCTAATTAAGGGGGGAAAAAAAAGATGAGAAGGAATAAAGGCTCCGTGTAACCAAGGGGCTTGTGTGCTGCTAACACTGTGGAAGTAATTTCTAAGATCTGCTTGATTTATTTTCTGATTTGCTGACTCCAGCCCAAGCCCACTGCTTCCTTGCCAGGCCTCTAAGCATGTATATAAATTGACACAAGCAGACATAAATCAGTTTTATTATGGGGATGGTTGGCTCCATGTCCCATATCAGTCAGGCAAGAGAAGCTGAGTGATAAGGGGTTCTTGTTTGAGGCACTAAAAAGACCTGGCATAGGCTTTGTCAAGGCTGAAGAGTCAGGGAAGCCAATTGCAGAACCAAATCTCCTTCCACAGGATAAACTGTTGGCTTTTAGTGCACATTTAAATCTTGTTCATTCTTCATATCCCTGGGCAACGCATGGCATCAGCACACAGACTCCTTGCAGCAAACTTTTGCAGAGAGAAATGTGGAATATGGATGGAGAAAGAAGAGAAGGGAAGGAAGGGAGGGAGAAATAAGGAAAGAGGCTAAACGTAAGTGAGGAATTATGAAGACAGAAGGAAAGAACTAGAGAGAAGAGGAATAGGGAGGGAGGGAAGGAGGAAAAGAAAGGAAAATAAATAGAAGGAAGAAAAAGAAGGATCTGGATGGAAAATGAGAGGAGGAGAGAAGGGAGGGTAGAAGGGGTAAGGTGGGGTGGCACTGGCAACAGCATCCAAAAGGAGGTGTGAGAGTGAGTGCACACTCAAGGATATGTCCTAGTAAATATGGTTCACAGGGACTTCAACTTCACCCTTTTCCAACTTCTGTCCCACTAAAGATCTGCCTGCCCAGTATAGCCCTTCATTAGTTCATGTCTGATTATCCAGTTATTTCCATAAATATTCTGGCATTTCCTCAGACTACAAACTTTTTGAGAGCAATGTTCTTTCTCAGAATGCTTTTGTGCTGTGGCCATCCCTGTTCCTCCCTGATCCCTAGGACATGCTGGGTTCACGAAAAGCAATGAATTATCCCAGTGTTCACTGGGTCCCTGGTAACCTTGTCAGTTTTTCTTGCTGTGTGAGCAACTTCCTTTTTACTCTTTACTTAGCTAAGTACTGTTATCCCCAGTGCTTCAATTATCAAGTGCTTTCCAGAGGTGTTGTCATATCTAAAAAAACACACTCATTATAGCCTAAACAGCAGAAAACTCACTCACTCATTAACGTACTATGACAGGTGGTGATGTAGGAGAACACTGGAATATACGTAATACTGAAGACTTTTCAGAGTGGAGGGGGGAACCTTAACAAACACCACTGAGAATATTCCGTCTAGCCTTACTGCCTAACTATAGTCTAGGAAGGAATGCTCTCCAGTTATGGCAATTTGAATCTCCTTGGAAATGACCAGATATTTTAATTTTGTGTTTCTAGAGGTATGGTCTCAGTACAACATGCAAATGGCTTACGCCTCTGGTGGAGATGTATACGCCTACGGCCCCAGGCCCCTCAGTGAACAGTGGTATCCTGTCAAAATGGCAGGTCTTTGTAAATCCTCCAGTATCAGCGGCCATATTATGTTGAGTCCGGTTTTCAGAATCAAATCTACTTGGTGGGCCTGGGAAGGAGGCTATATACATATGTAGAGGGGGCAGCCAGACATATTTAGAACTTAAGTCCAAAAGAATACGTAAACTGGGGGAAGAGCAGAAGAATGCCGCCTCTTGACTATAAGACAGGATGTGCTCCTCTGCTAACGCTCAACTCACTGTGACTTTCTCGCTGCTCAGGGTCAGGGAGCGGGCTTGAAGGGCTCTGGGCTGACCTGGGGGTTCTCTGTATTGATGGGAAACCATTTCAGGATAGTGCTGCCTTCTTTGAAGAGCTTACCTCCCTGCACCCAGGGCACAGTTTTTTTTTTGTTGTTGTTTTTTTTGTTTATTTGTTTATTTGACAGGGAGATCACAAGTAGAGAGGCAGGCAGAGAGAGAGAGAGAGAGGGGAGGAAGCAGGCTCCCTGCCGAGCAGAGAGCCCGATGCGGGACTCGATCCCAGGACCCTGAGATCATGACCTGAGCTGAAGGCAGAGGCTTAATCCACTGAGCCACCCAGGTGCCCCCAGGGCACAGTTTTTAACTAGGCAAAGTTTTAGGAAGCCATTTCCTCCCACCACCCTTCTCCTGCCTTCCTCTGAGTGAATCTTTGTGATGTGGTCATACGGTGACATTCTGCTATAAGAGGGCTAAGTGAATGCGAGTGGACCGTTTAGAAGAGGCTGAGAAGAGAAAAATATGCAAATATCATTATCAAGAGCAGGAATAATATTTAACTGGAAAATGGCCTATTACTGGGCTATACAGTTTTAGGAGCCATGTGCAGTTCACATGCCCAGCATAATTTAAATTAATTCCTGGCTCTCCTTCCATTTCTAATCATTCTTATACTCATATGTGGCCTTTGGGGAAATCCTAATAAAATCAGTTCCATTACAGGCTGGATTGATTGAGCCTGCTTTCCTTGCTCTCGTCAGCACTGGAGTAGGCAGAACCTAAATGTTACTTTGTAATTGTCATAATGGTGATGTTGTCCGATGTCAAACTGTGCTGTTCTAATCGGAATTTTAAAAAACCCATCCTACTAGAATCAGTGAACCCTCCATGTGTCGTAGAGGCTAAACTGAATCCATTGCCTTCATGCAACATTAACCAGAACTTAGTGGGGGCTTGGTGACCCCCATCTCCTTCTGATTAACTGGAAGCAGGTGCACCAGGCCTATGCACTGGAAAGCCTCAGAGTCCATGGGCTGGTGGTGGCTCCAGGATTCTGAGCCTTCTGGCAGCTGATACAAGGATAAGGCCCTGGTGGGTACTTAAAGGGCAAACCTTTCATTATTTTGTTTTCTGCTTAAAGCCCTGAGGATATGAATTCCAGTTTAGAGCAATAATTTGGTCTGTGGATTAGAAAGTCTAAATATCCCTTCAGCCTCACTGGGATAGAAAGAATGTTTGGTCTAATTGCTGGCATCTTTTTCTATATAGTTTTTACTTCAAGCATGAGGAAACAATCTGACAGCTCTACTGAACATTTCATTCAGGAGATAGAAGGTTGTGTGGGGAAGACCCTGTGTATTTCCTCTGTGAAGGAAATATTTTCCTCATTATCTTCTAAAATAATCCCTTCCAGAAAGGCCAGTCATCTAATGGTCAGAGACCAGGTGTGTGAATTCTCTCCTCAGAGACTCCTGAGGGAGACCACACAAATTTTGCCTGAACAAATGGGCGATGGACACTGTTCTGATGGTAAGAACAGAACAAGATAATTCATTATTTATCACCCCACCAGGTGATTTTACACCCCTCCCCCCAACACACACACACACACGCGCGTGCGCGCCCACACAAACTCATGTATATACTAAAACAACAACTGCTTCCTGACAAAGGCTTCCCACTTGGGATTTCCAGGAGGGGAAGGAAAGCAATGTCAACAATGCAAGGGAAGGATAATAGCAACAATAGGAATAATTTCTTGAGGATTTATTCTATGCCAAGCCACACTGGTGAAAGCAGTATTTCATTTAATCTTTCAGGCGAACGGAGGGTTGATACTAAGAATGAAACTGGTGAGGATAAAAAGCAAAGAAGGTTTCAAGAAAGCTTAATTTTAACAAAGTAACATTGTATAGCTGACCCTCATTTTATCTGAGTGAACATGAGCATTTTCTATCCCTCCCTGTCCATGAGACGGAAGGCCACATAGAAGACAATAACGTGTGTGTGAACTTTCAGAATCTTATAATCTCCTCACCCCCTTTCACCCTGTTTTGGTTTACCCTATTACCAGCTGTGAGAGAGGGAAAGGGCATGAATCCCTGTGACTAAAAAATACTTTTTGTTCCAGATGATTCTCTCAGAGGGGAAGTATAATACCCACTAGAAAGGTTAAGCAGTTGTAGGATCATGAATTGGTAAGATAATTTAACTCCAATTGAGAGCACAGTGTAGTCATTTAATTTACACTGGCCATTGAAGATTTAGAATGGCTTGTATGTGTGTGTAGTCAGGGTCACAGTCCTGGTCCTACACGTCCCGTGCACTTTGCTGCACTCTGTGCAAGGGCTTATTTCCATTTTCCCTCCCAGCAGGACATTTAACAAGTGACTCAGTGGCCGCCTTCAGTTCTCTGATTCTGTGTCCATCCCTTTCCAAGTATTTCCCCAGCAATGCTGCCTAATGACTCAACTTTATTTCAACAGGGCCCCCCTCTCATTGTTCACTGGAATTTGATACAGAAATTGATACACACATTGAGCTCTTTGTGTCTTTTCTCTTTTAGAACACACCTACTGCAGTGGGTTAGGAGCATTGATAATTTGCAGATGAGGCCAACTGAGCTTCAGAGAAATGAAGAATGATGTCCTGACCCTGGGAGTCACCCCTGGGGGGGGGCACTGCTGAGAATAACTTTGCGGTCATTTTTTCCATTTACAGAATAATGCTGAAAAACAACCATTAATACCATTTTCTTGAGAGTCCTATCAGATCTTTGTTATTTGAGGTGATTTTCCCTCTATCGTGGGGAGTCCTTACCACAGAATATGATCTCAGGTGAGATCATATGTGAGAATATGGTCTCAGGATAATGCCCCATTAGCCACCCTGACCTGATTTCTCCCTGTTTCAGGAACTTTCAGGCCAACCTGTAATTTTCAGTCCCTCATATGCTTTTCAGAGTAATTTGGCATCTGCTGAAAGTCATTGTCATTTTAGATAACTGCTCTTCTTTCTATAAAGACAAAAGCAAGTGAAAAGAAGACAGCTATGTGCCCAAATGGCGGTCCTTGTGGAAAAGTACTGATGAAACTCCAAGTGCTGTTCTATCCCCAAGGCGGCTCCCATGGGCCGACCTGCAGCCAGCAGTCAGCATGCTAAATCTTAGCAGTGCGGGTCCCCCGGAGAAAGAGAATTTACCTTGGAGTCCAGCTGCTGCATGTATGACCAAAGGTACTCTATATTGGCTCCAAAAGGGTGGACGTGAAGAAACGTTGATATGATGCCTGAATTAAAGAGACAAACAATGGACATCACTGAAAGGTAAGTAAGAGTCGAAGTCAAATAATGTCATCTAACCCTGTAATGGTTTCATCAGGCCGAGTTACGGTCTCTCCATTGTAACAGCACTCAGCAGGCACTCAGTAACAGCCCGTTCTGAAACAGTTCTAGAAACGTGGCGAACAGAACACTCTAGCTCCTGGAATGATAGTAGGTAGAAAAGCTAGGCTTAGAGATAATATATAGATGAATAAAGGTATTTGCTAAACAAAGACTCCTGGAAGCATTTCAACTACCAATTTTATGCTTGATTTACCAATATAAAATTGTAGTTATTGGGAGGATAAAATTCTCTTTTCTTTCCCTCAATGGACTTCGCAGTATGAAAATGGCTTGTGCAGCTGTGTCAGAGATCGCACGGCCTCCGATTTCACTGATAATTACAGCTGCTAGTTACAAAAAGTATTTAATCCATATTTCCCCTAACTGCCACGGAAAGAAGCCCAGATCCTTCCTGAAACCTTTATTTCCCCCCTGGTTGTTGCTGCTGCCTAAACAGAGCCAGCTCTCCCTCTCTCCTCATCGCTGCTGTAGTTTACAGGATCATTTAAAAAGGCCCAGGAATGGATGGTTTGGCTGGAGTCTGATTCTAAATCAGAAGTCTTTTCAATTGTGAAAATCAGCTGTCAACATGGTACTGACAAATGAAAAGCGGGGTGTCCGGTGTTGGGGCTGAAGTAAAAGCATTCCTGTTCTCTCCTCCCTGCTCCCGTATGCACAATTGAGACTCCATAGATTATATGCTGCTGTTGGCTAGGAAACTGTGTTCAGACTGACATTTTTTTAGTTCTAAGTAGACTTCGAGATGAATTAAATCTGAGAATAAGCCCTCATGTTGTTTATTGGGCCACTTTGATGCTTGAGAGGCAGAGGTCAAGAGAAAGACCCGCACTTGTCTGATATGCAGGGAGGACGAGCCTTCGAGGAGACATCGCTCTTTCGTGAGGTCATCCTGGGAATTGCAGGGGACCTTGGGTTGATCTGGGATGGGGTCTGCTGGCCTCCTGATCTCCTGTGTGATGCTTGGGATGCTCTGGGATGAGTGTCTGCTTCCAAGCAAAGTTCCCAGTTCGGCCTTCATCTGAGGATAGAGAACCAAAGGGTCTAGCCTGCGCTCTCAAAGACCTGTCCTCAGAACACTGCTTCTGTGAGGTTTATAGTGGTTAACAGAGAAATGAAGAAGATGGAAATAATTCATTATTTCTCCATTATGCCAAAACCTCAGTTTTCAGAGACCCCATTTTTCTTGAGATATAAAGAACTACCATTTTATTCTGAGATTATGTTCTTCCTTTTTTTGCTAAAATGCCCTTTGATGAAATAATGGCCATGTAAAAGGTACTAATGGCAGTTTAAATATCTTTAAGTGGCAAATAGCTGTTTTAATATACTTAAGTGGAACTGTTTTGTTCCCCTCCTACCACTTTATTTGTTAATTTATATTTTAATTTTACAGACCTGGCAACTACTTTCCTGTGTTTGAGGTTCTCAAATCTGGTGAGGTGTCACAGTAAGTGATTCTGTTACTAATGAGTTAAAATACAGAAGCTCATGAGGGACTCACTTAAAAAATAAGTTAGAAGTATTTAAACAATAACACGTATTTGCATTTATCAAGTGGGAGAAGGGGCAGAATTCTTAAGGGGAAAGTCCTATTGCAGAATGGTGAATGGGGTTCTCCCTCCTGTCCCAGGCTGAGGGCAAGTGGTGCTCTGTCCACTCGTTTCCACAAGGAGCCTCTGACAAATGGTAGGTGGGCTCTCTCCCCACCTCCATTAGAGGACAAGGAGGAAGAATGAGTAGTCACCTCTGGCTTTGTGAAAGGCAAGCCTGTTCCTTTCTTCTCCTGGCACACAGGTTCTCCCAGGCAGGGAGGGGGTGCTCCAAGAGAGTGGCTGTGAGAGCCAGGAGGGGTCCTGCAAGACAGTGGCAGTAGTCCCTTCCTTGGTGGGACATCTGCTTAGGCAGCAGACTGACTGATCAGCCTTTGGGGTGACAAGGATGTGTGTGTTTCCCATGAGGTGAGGGGACATCTTAGAAGGTAGGAAGGTTTGGGGCAGCCTTAAGGAGTAAACTACCCCAAGGGTACTAGCAAATAGACACATTTTTCATTATTAAAATCTCTAGGAACAGAGACTCCTCACCATCTCCTAGATAACCCACAGCCTCTCCTATAAATAACCATGGGAATGTGATGTGAAGTTAAATGTCTTCTGTAGAATAAACAGAATGAGTCAGAAGAGGGCTGGGGTGGGGGGAATGGGGAAGAGGTTGATAACTTTGGCCTGGGAGATGAAGTACTGAAGGAGGAAATTTAGGAATACCAGTAATGGGAGGACCTGGAGCGGCCACTTTTGTTGCCCTCTGTGATGTTGATATCCCTCTGTGTACATGCTCCCTCAGGAGTTACAATCTGACCCTTAGGCCCATTGTTGGGTCCATAACCCAGGGAACTCTGCTGTTAACACAGTCTGTGCCTGTTCTGGTTCAGTATTAGGAATATAGTATACATTTACAATAAATGTATATTGAATGAATTTACCCTCTAGAAGTAAGACTGGCCAGTATACTTGCTTAAAAATTTCTACTGTTCTATTGATAAATGGAGATAAATAAGAACCTTAAAAATTGCACAGTACTAACCAATAATGTAGTAGTCTTCCAAAAATCAGGTAACTTTGAGGCATTATTCACTGGTGATTCCTACCCTTAACTCATCCACTTTATGGATTCAGGACAGAGCAATCAGAATGTTTTGGGCATGGAAACTTTTTTATTGAAACACTTTCTTGCTCAAAAAGTAAAAAGAAGATGCTTATATGATTTCTATGTGTCTTTCTAAAATCAGATTAGAAATCCTAACCCAGACATGAATATCTTTCCTTAGGAGGGTATTCAAAACCATCCCTGTGGTAGCTGATACCAATAAGCCATTAGCTTTTCTTTGAAAAAAAAAAAAAAAATTGAGCAATTGCTGCTAGATTCATCTGGGGCCAAAGTAGGTAGTTAAAGGTTTTGTTTTGTTTTTTAATCTTTATTTGACATAGAACACAAGCACAAGCAGGGGGAGTGGCAGAGTCAGAGGGAGAAGCAGGCTCCCCACTGAGCAGGGAGCCCAATGCGGCTAGGTTCCAGGACCCCAGGATTATGACCTGAGCTGAAGGCAGATGTTTAACTGACTGAGCCACCCAGGCGTCCCCAAAGTAAGTAGTTAAATAAAGGCTTTGAAGCGCTTCCTATGGATGGCAACTAAGCTATTCAGTATTGCTAGAGATACAGCAGAAATGGGAAACATTAGTCATATCCTCCAGAGTAGTGCGTCCTTCCTCTTCCCTACTCCCGCCCTATTGCTGCCCATCACAGTCTCATCACAGAAGCATTAATCATGCCATCTGAGAAAATGTGGTTTCTAAGCCCTGGTTTGGGATTGGATTCATGGGCTGGGTGAGGTGGGGCTTCCTGAATAATCAATTAAAGCCTCTTTGTAACTCTTTCAAAAGAACTAGGATATTTCCTGAGAATGGAAAAAAGGACAGGTGTAACTCACAATCTAATGAGCAATGTGGCAAACCAGAAACTGGAGACTGTTTCATGGTCCTCTGGGAGGGATCTAAGAGCTTGGTTAAACACACTGATAACCGAGGGTGGAGAACCAAGCCATGACTGAACTGCTGGATCTCCAAAGGGACAGACTCAGTCACTGGTGGAGAAGCAGAAGTCTCCATATTTAAGGATGGGTTTCCCAACTAGGAAAATACAAGTGTAGGTAGCTAATATAAATAAATTTTAAAAAAGGAACAGAGGAGGCCATCAATACTCTTGAGCTTTCTGCATATTTCAGGACCTTAAAAATTGCTTTAGAAAGACCTGTAGACCAGCTCTGCACAACCTGTGGCAAGTCCTTCATTAGGAAGGCCCATTTAAATAGGGACAGAAAAAACCATTTTGAGCTTTCTCCATCAAAATCATTGAGTTTATTCTCATTTTTAGACCTCACTAAGATCAAGGAAGCAGCAGCATTTAAATTAGCCAAATAGTGCTAGCTTTTTACTGCTTCATTCACTCTTCTTTAAGCATTTCCTTAGCAACAGTTAGCTGCTAGGTGCTAGGGACACAGCATTGCATAAGACAGACAAGTTTTCTGCTCTGGGGAAGTTATATTCTAGGTAAGTTACAGAGGATAAACACAAAGATTAAAAATAAAGGAAATATTTTCAGGTAGTGGTAAACATGGTGATGAAACATAACAAGCTCAAGCTTGGTGGGGTGCTACTTCACACAGGAAGGTGGAGTGAAGGTAAATTTTCCTGTGTCAGAGGGGAAGGAGCCAGCCACAGGCAGCCTGGGGAAAGATTATTCCAGGTACAGTCAACAGAATGTGAAAAAGACCTAAGGTGGAGATGAGCTGGCAGGAACAGACTTGGCTGGAGAGTGGTACAGCATGCAGAGGGAGCCAGATCACTTAGGGCTGTGAATTGACAGGAAGGAATGTGCATTAAATTCTAAATATAGCAGGAAACCAACAGAAGAGTTCTAAGTAGTGGAATGATATGATCTGAATTATGTTTTAAAAGTTTCATTCAAGCTGCTGTTTGGTGAATAGATGAAAAGGAAACTGGGAAACCATTTAGAAGTGTCTGCACAAGACCTGAAGTGTTGGGGCACCTTGGTGGCTCAGTGGGTCTGCCTTTGGCTCAGGTCATGATCTCAGGGTCCTGGGATCAAGCCCCACATCAGGCTCTCTGCTCAGCAGGGAGCCTGTTTCCTCCTCTCTCTCTGCCTGCCTCTCTGCCTCCTTGTGATCTCTGTCAAATAAAATCTTAAAAAAAAGATTTTTTTTGAAGTGGTAAGCAGTGGTCTGGACCAAAGAGTAGTCGGCATTGAAGGTAGTAGAGCTGGTGGAAGGCTTGTGAGTGGTAAGGGCTTGGGAGGAGGAGTTCCCGCTGTTTGGCTTGAGCAGCTAGGTGGTAGCATTTTCTCAGCTGGGAATACCAGGGGAGGAGCATATTAGGGCAGAGAAAAGGGGGAATCAAACGTTCTCTTCTGGGCTTTTTAAATTTGAGATGTCCATTAGCATCTAAGTGGAGACACCAAATGGTAGTTGGAGATAGTATCTGGTCATCAGTGGCCACATAAAGGGATTCAAAGCCAAAGTGCACTTTCACATTCCGTAGGCAGAGAAGAGGCCTCAAGGCCAAACCCCAAAGAAGCCCAAAATTTAGAGCTTGAGGAAAACTCATCAAAGGAATCTGAGTGGGAGTGATCAATAAGACAGAATGGTGTCATGATAGCTAAGAGAGGAAAGTATTTCTGCTCAGAAGATGTGAGGAGTCCACTGTATAAAGTGCAGGTGACAAATGGAGGGAGTTGAGAATTTGGCAACATGGCATTCTCTGGTCATGTTGACAGAATGACTTCAGTGTGAGGGTGCCAGCCGTCGTGGAGTGGGGGCTGGAGAGGGAGGAGAAGAGAGGGGTAGAGGCTGTGGGTGTAGACAGTGCTTTGGAGAAAGGCTTGGCTGGGGAGGAGGGAAATGTGCTGCTGGAGTCAAGACAAGTTTTCCTTCTCTTTCATTTTCAAGGTATGAGATAGTAGAGTTCACGTTCAGATGCTGAGGGTATGAGCATCTGCTTATATGTACCATCACCACCCAAGGGGCAATGCAGCTTTCCTAATAGTCCCCAAAGATTACAGAGTAGTGAGGTGAAGACGACCATCTAATCAGACCTCCCAGCTTTGGACAGTGTGAGGAATCAGATCTGCCATGGATCAGTGACTTGCTGGGTGATTCAATGCTTCCATCTGCCTGTACTTAGAATGGGCCTCCCTTGCTGAGGGTTGTTCAGGGATTATCAGGTACTGTGATTTGTCACAAGGCCAATCGATCCCACTCCCATCTTTTTTTCTGATGGACGACTCTATTTTAAACAAGTGTATTGGTTACCTGTTGAGAACAAACTATCAGTTTGTATATTCACTTTGGTCAGATGGAATCCTACCAGAATAGACTCCCCTTCCTCAGGCTGCTTGAAGTTTCATTCCAAACTCCCTGTGTCAGCTTGTAATGTTCTGGCTGAGATTAGCCTTCCCTGCATCCACATTGGCTCATGGTCTCCTGGGGACTTCAGAAATCTCTGAGGCCTGGTAGCTTGCTGGGGGAGAGGGCCTCCAAGGGAGTTCTAGGAACCTCAGCTCTGCAGAGGAACAGCTGTCTTTCTGGATGATTCTGTCTTGCTGAAAACCAGGAGAGGCCTGACCAGAAGCCAGCCTGTAATGTTCTTGCCTCTTGTTGCAGCCTACAAGTCTTCATGAACACTGAACCGGAGAGGCAGCCGGGAGGGTGCCGTATGAAATCTGGGTTTCCCACTAAGCCACAAGCCTACAGGTATCTGTGAGCAGCTGCAGGATGCTAAAGCGATTACGGGAACTGGGCCGAGGCAAGGCTGTGAGTGTGGGGTAGTCGGACCCAACACTATGATTAGTCTCATGCTTCTCAATGCACTGGGATTCTGAAAAGCTTTAATTTTCCAAAAGCAGTTTGGTCCATGTATCTGGTGAGTACTGTACTTGATCTTGTGCAGTTAGGTGGTGGTGGTTGTTTTTTTTAATTTAAAGAAATTTAAAAAGTCTGCCAGTCTTATTATAACTATACCCCTGAGACTATATATATCGTCCCTTCACTACTTGGTTCCTTGTGTCTGAAAGGCCTTGACAACTCCTTTATCCCTTCAGAGACACTGTAAGCATCCTTGAGGACTTGACTGTCCCCTCTTCTAACAAGGCATCTGTAGGGTAAGTAGCCCTTTCTCAGGATTTCTGGTTTTAGTACAAACCATATTTCATCGTCATTAACTGCTTTCTTTCTCACTAGACTATGACTTCTTGAGGGAAGAGATCATCTGATCACTACTGTTGGTGAACAGAGGTTCAGGCATATGGCAGGCCACTAGTTCTCAAAACATGGTCCCATCAGTGCCTGTTTGAGGGTCACCTTGGATGTCAGTTTTACAATAAACATTATCTGGGGGGGTGGGGTGGGGGGCAGAGATTCTGCCTTTTAAACAGGCTGCCCAGATGATTCCTTTCCATAATGAAGGCTGGTAATTTTTTAGTAGGCTCTTGACAAATGGTTGTTGATTTATTGATATGGACATTTGTGTCTTGGAAGCAAGATTTAGGTCAATGACTCATTCTTTATGGTCAGTAGCTTTCAGAGAAGCACACACTTCGCAGATTACTTTTCTCAGGTGCAGCCTAAATACAGCCTCAACTCCATTCACTGAAAACACCAAAACCTCACCATTTAACCTTTTTTAAGTGTATTTCTTTACAGTCCACTCATCTGCTTCCTAACACCCATGTATCAGAGGGAATGTTCCTGTTCAGTTAGAAACTGGTTGTGCGCAGACGGGTGAAGCGGTGGGAGGGGTGGAAATTCGGCAGGGGCACTAACGGGAAGCAACATCCTGGTTCCCCGTAACATGTATGTCCTGATCCATAGAGGAGTCAGGGTGATCTGTAAAGAAGTTTGCCTTATCGTTAAGATTTTAAACCACAGGTCTGGGGAAGTTCTGAAGAAAAGATACTTTATCAACAGAGCTGTTAAGAAGGTTTTGACTATATCAGGGTGGGATTTACAGTGATGACTAGTATCAACAGGGTACCAGTCAGGGCTGTTAGGACTGGAAATCTACTTTATTAGAATTACTTAAAAAGAGAAGGTGGAGTGATACAGACCCAGAGTTATACTGTTCGAACCCCTCCAAGGTATCTGCCTATCAACAAAAATTCTTTTGATCTATTCTTCATAACAATAGCTAGTGGTTTCTAGAGCTTTGGTTATAAATCAAAAGCATTATCCCTTGTAAGTATTATCCCATGTAAGTTCAGTGAATGCCAAATCCAAGTGTAGGCCAAATGTGAAGAGGACTAGAAGTTCGGGCTTCGACACTAGACAACATCAGGCCGACCTAGTGTGTAGTTACCGTAGAGTTGTAAGCTATAAACCCTGCATTGCCCTCCATAATCATGTAATTCTTTTAGATCTAATTATATGTTAACCTGTCTTTATAAGGATTGATTATAAAATAATCCAGAAATCAGAATAATAAAGTGCTTTTCAAGGACCCATCTTTTTAGCTGAGCTGGAATACAGCACTTAATCCTCATTGTCAAGCAGAAAGTTTAGCAGAATGGTTGAACTCTCAAGGGACTCAATCCAAATCTGCCAGACTCCAAATAATATCAATGAAATTCCACTGATCGTCTGTGATGTATATCTAACTTATGTTTTAAAGACTTCAATTTTATAAAAAGGACATGAGGATATGTAGAAAGAATACATACTTTTGCCAGATAGATTAGTGTCACAAATAATTAGCATTGCTTGTTGTTTAGGAAGTTCTAGCCTCAGTTTTACGTTCTCTGTATGTGGAATCTATTTGAATAGCTTATTTTCTCACTCCCTGCTTCTCTTCCAGGAAATCAAGATTTATGCCACTGTGCTTTTTTATATAACATTTGTGTGTCCCAAGAGTGTTATCTGAATGTATTTGCATATAGCATATACTATAGGTACCCAGATATGATGAAGATTTTGCTAATAAGTATTTCCAATACAAGGGAGATTTTTGCTATGTTCCTGGCCTTTTGGGCTGATTTGGGGCAGGCCCATTGTACCCTCTATACGGGCTTAATTATTCCAAGGGAAGATTCCAGGGAAATTGCAAAGAGTGTTCTGGACCTCTCCAGATGTAGCAGAAGTCCAGGGGACTCCCAGAGTCATTCTATCTACAAGTGTTCTTCAGAAAAGAGTAGTCCCAGCACCAAAAACTTCTTTCTCTGTCCAGCTTGGTCCAAAGCAGTTTGGGACTCCATACTCTGTCATTCTGTCCCTGTCACAACCCTTATCTAGATTCCAGAAGCTGCAGGAGAGGTCTTTTTGGTCCCAACATTCAGGTTTCTACAAAGTATGGATGGCCAAATTCACTTCGAGACACACACTTAATGGCAGCATCCATTTTACCAGTCTTAGAAACTGTTTTCTACCTTGGCTTTCCTCTGGATTACTCCGTCTGACAACAAGTGTAAGTACCTCAGTATTTTGGGGGAGGGTATGGGTTGGAAAACACATCATTTTATAACTTATATTAAGGTAAAGTAAGATAAAGTATCAAGGCAGAGAGGTAATGGAGAAATGAAGGGAAAAAAAAGAAACTCCATAGTTTATTTTAACAAAAACTTGAGTCTCTAACCTCCCTTATACCTAAACATTCTAATATAATGATCAAAAGGAGTGTCAAATGCTAATGCAGGTAAACCAGTTCAAAAGACCAAAAATGAGAGGTAAGTAAAATCCTGGAAAATTTAGAGTTGGTTGTACCTACTTTTTTTTTTTTTTTACATATTCATCAGAGACATAGAGATGCAGAGGGAGAAGCAGGCTCCCCACGGAGGAGGGAGTCCAATGTGGACTTGATCTCAGGACTCTGGGATCATGACCGGGGCTGTGCCATCCAGGTGCCCATTTGTGGCTGCTCTTTATTGAAGATTCTGACTTACTAAATTTTTTTCTTTCTAATATGCTTGTGAATTTTCTAATAGCAAAGACCTAAGCAGAGATAACATGTTATAAATTATCTACTCCTATTAACCTATGTTGTGTAAAGCAGATCATTTCTTAAATTTTGAGGTAGCTGATTGAAAAGAAAAATGTGTATGTATGTAGTACTATTTAGGAGACAGTGTAAGTAAACTGTGTTCTCCAAGTACAAAATACAAGGAGAAGTACTCTTTAGTGAGAGGCATGAAATTTTTAAAAATGGAGACTCATTCCCATTTTTTAAAGCTTCAAGTGGTCTGTATTATTCACACTTAGAGAAGGAATGTTTACTGATCATCATGTGCTTTGTTCATACCCTAAAATCATGGGGGATATCACAAATATGTCACACTGAGCAAAAGAGAAACAGTTGTCAGCATTTGTCACGTTTTCCAATAGAAGAAAAATCCAGTTGCCAACTATATACGGGTTCATTTTTGGGTTCCTGGAACTGATAACACATCAGCATGTCTTATGAAACTTGTACATGGCACATTATTACAGCTGTATATCATCAGAGAAAGAAAAAAATAATTGGTTTTCCTTGGAGTATCTCTAAGTTGATGTCATATTCAATAACCCTGTGGTTGAAAAATCTATATATGATGGATGAAGTTTGGACTATCTTGAATTTAATTCCTCCTGTGCCAGCTTCTACAGGTCCTGGTATACCTGTCATTTTGAGGTGAGTGCATCCATTATTTAGAAAATGCAGCCAGGTGCTACTTCTGCCAGAATACCAACTAGAGAAGGACAATTTGTCTCACATGCACAACAGCCTCATTCTTCACTCTTAACAGTGCCAGGGAGGAGCCAGTTTAAACTTGGAGCCTCACACCAGGGTCAGTGCCAAGGCACAGCTTGAATCAGTGCTGGGCATCACAGAGCGAGGAGGACAGCTTCTCCTTCTCTTGAGTGAGGACTATGGAGACAGCCCTTAAACATAGCAGTTTCCAAAGTGGGGGCCCAGGCACATCACCAACATATCCTCATCAAGAACTCTTCCTTGTGAGAGTAAGTACTACTTCTGGATCTGTGTGCTCATGAGGACTCTCAAAAAGAGATCAGTTAGACCTTTGTCTCTGGTCCAGATAAAAAAAAACAAAACCAACCTAGATGTATTTTGTGGGGCAAATAACAGTAAAATTTCCCCTTCTTTCTCTTTCCTTAGTGGCTAGCTCGTTTTATTTATCTTGGTTAAATGGATCCAGACTTGGGCAGGGAAGCCTGGATTAGCCTAGCGGTGGTAGTCCAGATGTCCCTGTACCATCAGCATTATAGGGCTGACCTCAGGATGCAGCCTCTTTTGAGTCTGGGGATCTGGCTTGATTTGCAACTTCTGGATTGGATGCAACCTGGCCTTCATTTGGAAGCGGTGTGTCCAAATTTTGGAATTCAGGTTTGTAACATGTGAGATGCAAAGTAACTGGTCATCTTGTAATCAGCTTTATGTTGTACAGCCAATATACATGGTTACAGAAGAACAAAACCCCTTAGTTTGTATGTCCCTAATTTGAAGTGTAAACATAATATAATCCTGATGAAGTTAATCTCACCTCTGACCAGAAGTCAAAGCTTTTCAATTGTTAATGTGTTGGAGGTGAGTTAGTTTAATATTATTTAAGACAAAGGATGAGGAAAACAATTTCCTTACCGATTAGTAGAGCTTCTTTCTCTGATTTTAAGCCTTGGCTTCTTTTTTCAATATTGTTCTCTCGGTCTTGGTTGACCAGTGCAACTGTCAGCACATTGATTTCCTATGAGGTTAAAAAACAAAAACCATATAGGCATGCATGTAGATCTTGTGCATTTCAATAAAAGCCACCAGGTCTTTTCAACTCAATAAAGAAGGTCATCACTTTCATTTATAACTGAACATCAACTTTTATAAACAATTGATCTATGTGCCAACAACAGAAAAGTAATACTAAAACTTATGTTCCTAGCATAGTTTGCATAGTTACTTGATTTGCTGGAAGCAAATCAAGTAACTATGCAAAAGTGGCAAATTTGGCATAAATTATCTTAGGTTTTTGTCCATGTATTGATTGAACTCCATTAGCAAAAACTGTTTGATTATAGCTACTTTAACGTGTTTTTATTCAAAAACTTTCCCCAAAGCATACACAGACTGATTTATATTACTATGCTAGTAACTTATATGAGTATGTGGGGAAATAGGGCCTATTGGGAAGGTGAGATAGGATTGTTATTAGAAGTGTTTACATTGAATAAATATATGTCCTTATGCACAACTGGGAGAGGTAGATAAAGCAAAGGTTGAGAAATTCTTTTCTTTGGAAAAATAAAGAATTGCACAACAAAACAACATGTGGAACACTGAAGCTGGACTATTTTTAGTTCTTCCTATGGTCTTTTTTATTTAGAAACAGAGAAAAAAATTTAACTCATATTCCCCCAGACTTTGTATTAGGACTCAAAATGGAGAATGATTTAATAGAAAACCAAATGTAATGACCAGAGACATACATATATGGGTTAGAATCATTAGGGTAGTTGAGTTTTAGAGGAAAGCTTCTTACTGAAAGATCTCAAAGAAGGATGAGCATATTGAGCAAAGAGTTAAGGATACGCCATTAGATGATGTCACAAGGCTAGAGGTTAAATGTAGGGAGGGATAAAGGAGAATTTAGAAGGTCTAGGCAGAAGGTTTGGCAGGTGTTGCCAGGACTAGAACTGGTTACAGATATTGATCTAGTTAATACAAATCAGTAAAGTTGGACAGATAAAAGAATACAGAAAATTGTTGGGAACATGTTGAGCATGTGAGTAGCACAGACCCCATCTGAAGGCTTTCAAATAAAAGAAAAACTTCAGTGTGTGTCAGTCCCAAAGTTCCAGGAGCTGTGTTTAACCTATGAACTGCTACTTTGTAAATCAGGGGTAATTAGAAATTGCCAGGAAAGAAGTCTCTGCTAAGAGACTTGCAGTTGGCAATATCTGGTGAGCATTTTGGAGGTTCCTCTAAAGGTCAGATTTAACTGCTGAAGACAGTAAGAGGTGAAGGTGGGTGTAAGGTAAAGAATTCAGGGAATCACAGTGATGTGGTAATAGATCAAAGGAAGATGCTGGTTGGCCAAGAGGGTACCAGTGAGGGCTGAGGTTGATAACAGGAATGTGCCCAGGAGGACAGGAATCAGAAAGGGTTTAAGGAATGGTCCACAGAAAGGCTGGAGCCAGCCAGACATAAAAGACCACTAGAGATGAAAGATGCTCTTATACTTCCAAAAAGGGATCTTGGGAACCAACACCAGGAAAAAGAGAGTCAAGAATTTTAAAACCAAACAAACTCAATGATTTATTTAGATGAGCTCAGAAAAAGAGTTTCAGGAAAGGTAAAGGAATTCCCTCTATGATGAAATACCATATGGATATGTTTTAAGGGCTAGAAGCATTCTGGAGGAAAGAGATGGAAAGCTATTACCTAGGATGATGATAGTATTATTTAAGACATAATGAACCCAAGGGATGAGTGGAAACAGTATCTCTCAAGAAAGGGTGATCTGTTCACAGCCTGGATGATAAATGGAGCCAGATGAAATTACTGAGAAGAATTTAGCAGACAACAGGCCCACATTAATTGACAAAACTGAGTGGTGTCCTGGAGTCATCACAGTTGAGGATCCAGGTTTAGTAAGGGAGATGGACCACAGAAGGCAGGCAGGACCTAAGGAACCAGCAGGAAATGGCACAGACAGAACAGACAGAGACCATTCAAAGGGTTAATTAGGCACTTGTCTCATATTCAGAGCTGGCAAGTATGTTGAGCAGATCCCAGCAAATTCTACAAGAAGCCAGATACGGCCTACTGCTGACTGGTTCTCTGGTGATGATTTTAGGTAGGCATGGATAAATGAGAGTGGAAAGAGATAAGTCCTAGGAAATATTTTTGAGATTGAATATTGCAGCAAGTACTCTTGCTGACCACAAATGTGTTCCCCGGCACAGTCACTGTCAGTGACTCTGGAGTGGACACAGCTCCCTGCGAGGCTTCAATAGTGCCCATGAGGCCTGGGCCTCACAGAGACCTGAGGCTTGGGAAAGCTTCCATCTTTGGGTTCTTCTGTGGATTCTGCCCAGGGTGGATATGTTGCTGCTTTTCTGACCCCTTTCTGGAGACGAACTATTCTGGGAAGTGGTACAGGACCTAATGAAGTGGACCAGGAAGGCTCTGGGTAGTGCTTGCATGCTGTAATAAGCTGGTGCCAAGAGCTGGCAGAAAGGGAACTGTCATTTCCTTTAGAGTGCAAGGTGTGTCCCGGCAAACTGGGAGACCTGGGTCCACAACATCACGGCTAGAGCAGACCAGCCTGTGGCCACTCAAAAGCATTACTACTGGTCAAGTGTTCTGTAGCCCAAGCCCATCACAGGTATGGTACGGAAGGTCAGACTGGGAGGTTCTGGTCCAAGATGGCAACACAGACTCTGAACTCACCTTCTCCAGAGAACACACCAAGTTATACTTATTTATAGAAGAATTCCTCCTGAAGAAGAACTAAGGGCCAACTGAACAGCCTCTGGATAACAAAAGACAGAATGGCAGAAGAGATCAGTAAGAGACCTGTAAGGAAGGGAACCCCCAACCCCCACACTCTGAATGGCACTGGGGAGGGAAAGTACTTAAGACCTGGAAGAAATTCCTTACAATTGGGCACAGAAAAAAGCCATGGTTTAAGAGAGTGACTAGTATCTAAAAGAGCCAGCTCTTGAATGCCACCAAATGGTGGAAAAGCTGTGGGAACACACTGAGTCAGAGAGACTGGAGAACAACCCAGTTTACACTCCGCACCCCCACCATAAAAGCATAGACCAGATCAGGGTCTGGTCTCCATAGCTGGCTTGGCCAGCTCAGCAAGCCCCAGGTCCCCCAGGCAAACACCAGCTTCAGATGGTGGGGCAAAGAAGAAAAAAAAAAAACAACCATAGTTTAAAAGATCAAATGGCCTATTAGAATGCCAGCTCTAAAACTGCCAAATGGTAGGGGTAGCTGCTGGGGTGCTCTGCAGGTAGGAAGGGTTGATAAACACAGTCTATACTCACTACCCCTCACACATACCTTGAAAACACAGAGTGAGGCATAGTCCCGGTGACCTACTGGCCTGCTGCCTTGGTGAGCCCTGGACCTCTAACCCACACCAGTACCAGCCAGCCCACCAAGGCAGCCAAAGGGTGGTACATACTGGGACACCCCTGGCTAGCACTACAACTCTAGCTCATGCCAAGGTCGCAGGCAGAAAGTACCCCAGAACACTCAAGGGGCCCATACCACTTTAGCTTCATATGCCTTGCTAGGGTGCCTCCAGTGTAGAGTGCTCCAAAACCTTTTGGCTAACATCTACTTGAGATTCAACTGCCTTGCCAGGGTGCCCCCAGCATGGAATACCCCAGGAACCCCCAGCCCCCACCTGTATCAGTTCCAGTCATCCCACCACGGCACCCTCTGTACAGAGCACCCCCAAAACACTTGCCCACACGGGCCTTGGCTCCAGTTGCCTGGCCAGGGAACCCCCTGCACTGAGTACCCAGAGATACTCCAGGTTGCCCTCCAGAGCCCTGGGACAAACTGGCTTGCAACTACTTCAGCTGTCCTGCCAGGATACAGTTTGTGTAGAGAGCTCAGGGACCATACCATCCCATGCCCAGTTTAGTTTTCAGTGCCCTGCCAGGATGCTCCCTGCACAGAATGTCCCAGAACCTGCTGCCCTATACCCTGCCTCAATGCCATCTACCCCTTCAGTGCATCTTCTGTGCCAAGAGTCCTGGAACATCCCAGTTTACATTCACTTCAGCTTCAGCTTCAGCTAGCCTACCAATGTGCCCTCTGTGCTAAGAGCCACAGGTCACCCTGGCTTGCACTCACTTTAGTTTCAGCTATTCTGTCAGGGCACTCTCTATGTAGACAACTCTGAGAACTCCTAGCAAGCACACTGCCTTAGCTCCAGCCACCCTTCCAGGGCACCCCTTGTACGCAGTGCCTTAAACACCGTAGGTTGTACCACCCATTTCAGCTTCGGCTGTCTTGCCAGGGTGCCCGCAGTGCACAGTATCCCAGGACACCCTGGCCTGCATCCACTTCAGCTAGCTATCCAGACAGGGTGCCTGCTACGTGGAAAGCACTGGAACCCACAGCCCACGCCAGCCACAGCTCAAGCCAACCAGCAAAGGTCACCAAGCACACACAGTCTACCCAGAGGATGACCATACAAGATGATTTCTTCAAATTTAGAAGAAGTAATTGCTTCACTAATCCATAGAAATAAACACAGGAAATTAAGGAAAATAGGGAAATGGAGGAATATGCTCCAAAATAAAGAACAGGACAAGACCTCAGAAAACTAAGTGAAATAGAGATCAGCAATATGCCTGATAAAGATTTTAAAGTAATGAACATAAAAATGCTCACTGGGCTGGAGAGAAGAGTAGAAGAATTCAGTGAGGCCTTCCATAAAGAGACTGAAAATATAAAAAAGAATCAGAATTGAACACAAAAACTAAAAAACACAGTGGAGGGAATCAACAGATTATTGGATGCAGAAGACTATCAGTGATCTGGAAGACAGGGTAAAGGAAAGCAAACAAACTGAACAGCAAAAGAGGACAGAATAAAAAAAATAGGTTAAGGGAATCTCAAAATCAAGCAAACAAACATTTGCATTATAGGGGACCCTGCAGAAGAAGGGAGAGAAAGAGGGGTAGAAAACTTAGCTGAAGAAATAATGGCTGAAAACTTCCCTAACCTGGGGAGGGAAACAGACATCCAGGTCCAAGAACCATACATTTCACATAAGATGAATTCAAGGTCCACACCATGATACATAATTAAAATATCAAAGGTAAAGAGAATTTCAAGAGCAGGAGAGAAGCAAAAAGTTACCTACAAAGGAAAACCTGTAAGATTATCAGCTGAATTTTTTTCAGCAGACATTTTGCAGGCCAGAATGGAGTGGCGTGATATATTCAAAGTGCTGAAAGGAAAAAGGCTACAACATAAAATACTCTACCTGGAAAGGTTAGGATTCAGATTTGAAGGAGAGAGCGTTTCCCAGACAAAAGATAAAGGAGTTTATTACCACTAAGTAAGCCTCACTGGAAATGTTAAAGGGACTTCTTTAAGTGGAAAAGAAATGGTCAGATGAGATGTAATAAAATACGAATAAAAAGATATACAACAGGATATAAATGACATATGGAGAAGGAAGTAAAACGGGAAGAGAAGGGATGAAAAGTTTTTTTTTTTAAAGAACGTATTTGAACTTAAATGATCATCAGATTAAAATAGACTGTTATTTACTTAGGATGCTTATATCAACCTCTTGGTAACCACAAATCCAAAACCTGTAATAGATACACAAAAAAAAATAAAGAGAAGCCAAACATAACAGTATAAATTCATCAATCACAAAGAAAGAGAACAAGAGGAGAAACAGAGAAGAGCTAGAAAACAACCAGAAAACAACAAAGTAGCAATAAGTAAATATCTGTTAATTGCTTTAAATGTAAATGACCTAGGGACGCCTGGATGGCTCAGTTGGTTAAGCGGCTGCCTTCGGCTCAGGTCATGGTCCCAGCGTCCTGGGATCAAGTCCCACAGCGGGCTCCTTGCTCAGCAGGGAGCCTGCTTCTCCCTCTGCCTGCCTCTCTGCCTGTGCTCTCTCTCTCTCTCTCTCTGATAAATAAATAAATAAATGTAAATGACCTAAATGCTCTAATAAAAAGGCACTATATGGCACAATGGATAAAAAATCAAGACCATCTATATGCTGCCTACAAGAGACTCACCTCAGACCTAAAGACCTTTAGAGTGAAAGTGTAGGGGATGGAAAAACATTTGCCATGCAAATCAAAGCAAAAAACCCCCACAAAACCAAAAAAGTGAGGCAACAATACTTAGACAATAGCCTTTAAAACCAAGACTTTAACAAGAGACAAGGGCATTCCATAATGATAAAGGGATCCATGCGACAAGAGGATATAACAATTGTAAATATCTACACACCTAACACTGGAGCACTTAAATACATAAAGCAAATGTTAGTGAACATAAAGAAAAACTGATGGTAATACAATAGTAGTGAGGGACTTTAACACTCTACTACATCAATGGATAAATTATCTAGGCAGAAAAATCTATTAATAAAGACCAGTGTCTTTGAACGGCACATAAGACCAGATGGATATAAGTTATATACAGAATATCCACCCCCGAATAAGAGAATACACATTTTTTCTTTAAAAAATTTTTTTGAGAGAGCACACATGCACACCTGTGAATGGGGAAAGGGGTAAGGGAAAGGGGGAACCAGACTCCCCAATAAGCAGGGAGTCTGATGCAGGGCTCAATCCCTGGACCTTGGGATCATAAGCTGAGCCAAAGGCAGATGCTAACCCACTGAGTCACCCAGGAGCCCCATATGTATTCAAGTGCACATGCAACCATTCTCCAAAATAGATCATATGTTAGGTCATTAAGTCTCAACAAATTTAAGATTAAAATCATACTGTGTATCTTTTCTGACAACATTGGTATGAAATTGGGAATAAATCACCAGAAAAACACGAGGAAAAAAAAACACATGGAAGCTAAACAATATGATACTAAACAACAAATGGGTCAGCAAAGCAATCAAGTAAAAAATTACATAAAGACAAATGAAAATGAAAACACAGTAGTCCAAAATCTTTGGAATGCAATGAAAACAGTTTTAAGAGGGAAACATCGTATACAAGCTGTCCTCAAGAAACTAGAAAAAGCTCAAATAAACAATCTAACCTTACATCTAAAGAAATTAGAAAAAGGAAGAACAAAACCCAAGGTGAGATAAGGAAATAACGATCAGGGCAGAAATAAATAACATAGAGACTAAAATTGAATGAATGAATGAAACCAAGAGCTGGCTTTTTTAAAAAGATAAAACTGATACACCCTTAGACTCATCAAGAAAAAAAAAGAGTAGGACCCAAATAAATGAAATAATGAGACAGACCTGACACCACAGATATAAAAAGGTGATTAAGAGAATACTATGGAAAATTATATGCTAACAAATTGGACAACCTAGAAAAAAAATGGATAATTTCCAGAAACAAAATAATAGTCTTTCAAGAGCAAATCAATAAAAAATAGAAAGTGTGAACAGACTGATTACTAGTAACAAAAATTGAATTGGGAGTCAAACTACCAAAACAAGAGGTCTAGGAGCAGATGGATTCACAGATGAATTCTACCAAATATTTAAATAAGTTAATACATATTCTCCTCAAACTATTCCACAAAAATAGAAAGGAAAAATTCCAAATGTATTCTATGAAGTCAGCATTGCCCTGGTATCCAAACCAGACAAAGACACCACAAGAAAAGAAAGCTACAGGCCAGTATCCTTGATGGATATAGATATGAAATCCTCAACCAAGTATTAGCAAAACACATTCAACAATACATTAAAAGAAGCATTCATGACAATCAAGTGGGATTTACTTTGGGGATGCAAGAATGGTTCAATATTCACAAATCAACCACATCAGCAAAACAAAAGATAAAATTATAGGATCATCTTAGTAGAAGGAAAAAAGCATTTGACAAAATTCAACAGCCATTCATGATAAAAATTCTCAACAAAGTGGGTTTAGAAGTAACATACCTCAACATAACAAAGGGCATATATGAAAAACCCATCTCTGGGGCATCTGGGTGGCTCAGTTGGTTAAGTTTCTGACTTGTGAGATACAGCCCCGAGTCAGGCTCTTTGCTCAGTGAGGTGTCTGCTTGAAATTCTCCTCCTCTATCCCTCTCCCTGCTTCTCTCTCAAAATAAATCTTAACAAGAGAAAAAAAAAAGCCCATAGCTAACATTATACTCAATGGGGGAAAAAAACAGAGTTTTTCCTGTAAGATCAGGAGCAAAAAAAGGATGTCCACTTTCATTCTTCGTAGTCCTAGGCATAGCAGTCAGTGAAGAAAAAGAAATGAGCATCGATATTTGTGAATAAGAAGTTAAACTGTCACTATTTGCAGATGACATACTACTATACATAGAAAATCCTAAAGACTCCACCAAACACTACCAGAAGTAATAAATTCAGTACAGTGGGAGGATACAAAAGTAATAACCAGAAATCAGTAGCATTTCTATACACTAGTAATGAGGTAGCAGAAGGAGAAATGAAGAAAACTCCATTTATAATTGTGCCAAAAAGAATAAAATACCTAGGAATAAACTCAAGGAGGTGAAATACCTATACTCTGAGAACTATAGAACACTGATGGAAGAAACTAAAGATAAAAACAAATGGAAATATTCTTCTAGATCATGAACATGGAATATATTTTTTAAATGTTCATAATACCCAGTGCACTCTGCATATTCAGTGCAACCTCCATCAGAATACTAATACCATTTTTCACAAAACTAGAACACTCATTATATGTGTGTGGAACCACAGAAGACCTAAGAAAGAAAAAGCTAGAGATTTTATAATTCCATATTTCAGGATATACGACAAACCTCTATTTCTCAAAATAGTAGAGAGTTCCCAAATAAACCCAAACTTATATGGTAAATTAATCTATGACAATGGAGGCATGAATATACAGTGAAGAAAATAGTCTCTTCAATAAATGATTATGGCAAAACTTGACTAATTTCTAACACCATACACAAAAATGAACTCGCAATGAATTAAAGACCTAAATGTGAGACCTGAAACCTATAATGTAAAAATCCTAGAAGAAAACACTGGCAATAATTTCTCAGCTTTAACAACACTTTTATAGATAGGTCTCCTACAGCAAGTGAAACAAAAGCAAAAATAAAGTCTTGGGACTACATCAAAATAAAAAGCTTTTGTACAGTGAAGGAAACCATCAACAAAACAAGGCAACTTACTGAATGGGAGAAGATACTTGCAAATAATATTCGATAAAGGCTTAATATCCCATATATGTAAAGAACTTACACAACTCAACACCAAAAACTCTCCAAACAATCCTATTTAAAAGTGGGCAGAGTACCTGAATAGACGGTTTTCAAAAGAAGACTTACAAATGGCCAATACACAGATGAAAAGATCCTCAACATCAGTCATCATCAGGGAAATGCAAGTCAAAACAATAGTGAGTTATCACCTTATATTTGTGATAAAGGCTACAATCAAAAACATAAGAACCAACAAGTGTTGGTGAGGATGTGGCAAAAAGGAACCCTCATGCACCATCGGTAGGAATGTAAATTGGTATAGTCACTGTGGAAAACAGTATGGAGATTCCTCAAAAAATTAAAAATAGAGGGACCTCTGAGGAAGATGGTACAGTAGGAGAATCCTAAGTTCACTTTATCCCACTGGGCAACTAGATAACATCAGTATAAATAACCCAAAAGATAACCTGAAGACTGGCAGAACAGACTCTCCGCAGCTAAATGTGGAGAGGTTACCACACTGAAGAGGCTAGGAAAGATAGAGACATGGTTGGGAGCGAAATGGGCCCATGATACTGTATGCAGGATGGATGGAGGGACATTGTGGGTGTGGAGAGGGAAGAGAAAAAGACTATTAAACTAGGCATCCAGGCACAGGGAACTTGCACAGGAAAGATGAATCCCCGTAACATGGCTTTGGAAACCAGAGGGGCAAGTAATATCATGAGTTCTTACAATCAAAAGAACTTAACACTGGGAACTTTAAAAGTCTATAGGCTCCTCTCTGGGAGAGTCAGGAAAGTGAGAGGAAATGGAGTCCATGCCCTAAAAGAGCACAAAAACAGCCCTGCTGATACAGAGCACAGAAGCAGCAGTCTGGAAGATGACTGGGGTATATGAGAGGGAGACTGTTTACTAGTCTCAAAGCATGTGCTGGAGGGTCAGGGTTCACTGGGAGACTTCTCCAGCAATACAAGAGCTGGAAAGTACTACTGCCTTCCCCCTGCTCCCTGACACACAGACACCTGTGGAAACCAGTAGCGTGCCAAACTCTCCACCTAACGTGCTAACAGGGCACCCCACCCTTTGTTCTCCTGTGGACATGCCCCCTCTAGCCAGGCCTCTGCTCCAGGTCTCCTTCCACAAGCAGACTTGAGCATACCTAGTTAATATGGCCTAGTCAAGATGTGGAAGCTGCCCAGGTGTCCATCACAAGATGAATGGATAAAGAAAAACTGGTACACAGACATGCGCGCATGCACGCACGCACACACACACACACACACACTAGAACATTATTCAGCCATAAATAATGAAATTTTGCCATTTGCAGCAACATGGATGAAGCTAGAGAGTATAACGCTAAGCAAAATACGTCAGACAAAGAGAAACACCATATGATTTCATTCATATGTGAAATTCAAGAAGCAAAACAAAAGAGCAAAGGGAAAGAGAGACAGACGAACTCAGAAACACTCTTAACTATAGAGAACAAAGTGATGGTTACCAGAGGAGAGTGGTGGTGGGATGGGAAATAGGTGATGGGGGTTAAGGAACAATGAGTACTGGGTGATGTGTGGAAGTGCTGAATCACTGCATTGTACACCTGAAACTGATCTAACACTGGAATTAAAATTTTAAGAAGTGAGATAAAATACTAATTAATTAAAACAAAAACCAAAGTAGTGTATATGCAACCCCGATTCTCTCTTTCCATGTTTTCACTTAGTGCCTATAAATTGAAATTATTATGCAATGCTTGTCACAAGAGATCCATCATTATGACTGGTTAAGGGGAGCAAAATACAGAGAATGTGGAACTAACTCATTTCCCAAGCCAAACTTTTGTGGCATTTCATTTCAGCTAAGCCTGTTTTTCTTTTCAGCCATTGATAAGTATTTATACACATATAATATATACATATATTACATGCCTACTCTATGCCAAGTAATGCTAACTTGTTAAGGACATGGAGTCCAGAGTGGCAAAATGTATGTGCTTACCCTGGGGTCAACAGGCAGTTCTTTTCTGAAAGGTCTGTAAGAAAACTCAGAGGAAATGTCAGTAGCTAAAGCTAGATCATGAAGAGGAGTTTGGGTTTTATCTGGAAAGCTCAAGTACTAAAAAGTGCTCAGCGCAGGAGTTATGTGAGTGACTCCACACATTAGGAGCTCACAAAACTGGAGGCAGGGATGCCAGGTTGGAGTCTCCTGCAAATGGTCTATTATTTTTCATGATAAGGGTTCCAAACCAGGTCAGTGGCACGCAGAGTGCAAAGCCTAGGAGACATTTAAGAGGTGGAACTGAGAAAACATCTGGTGAGCCGGGGGATGAGGTCAGTGCTGGGGGTGAGTAAGTACCCTGGCAAATAGGAAAACAGAGAAAGAGGCAAGTATGGGAGAGATATATCCAGTTCTGGAAGTGCTGAATTTTAGTTTTCTGTGACATCTTGTCAAGATATTTTGGAGAAAATGGGATATAGAGGTTTTTGAACTTAGAAGCAAGGCCTGACAGCTCTTTTTATGGGCCATTTCTCAGGTTTGTGTTTACAGCCAGCAACCCTGATGTCTCCTTCTGGGACAAAGAAAAGGCTCGCTTACTATCTTCTACAAAAGAAGTGGATTCCCCAAGCTCAGTGTTCCTCTCCTGTCACATAACCCATTGCATGTGTTTCCATCTGGGCACCTCTGGGGATGATCAGCTTGGAAGATCCACGAGGATAAATCAGATGGAGCTGGGATGGCTGTTTGGCAGCACACAAGAAAACCTCAAATGGACACTGGCCAAGACCTTCTCCGGGAACAATCTATTATACTAGTGACAAATTGACCATAATATTAAACACTAAGAGAGCACATTTCAAGAATATGATTTCAGGTATATCAGAGGATATAACCAGTGCATGCTTTATCTCTTAATTCTGGAGAAAACATGAAGTTTGTCTTAGCTTATGAATTTCATATTCCCTACCCAGGATGTTCCAACTTCTCTATTTAGTAATCTGGGACACTTTTTCACTGAGACACTGGTCATAAGTAACAAAGTAACAAAGGCTTTGCCCCTTTCTTTAAAACATCACTGCCTTTATTAGTCTTTCTCATCCCAAATCTCTGGAAAGTGGAAGAAACTTTATCAGAATGGGAAATTTTATCATTAGAAACATAAAATTCTGGGTGCCTGGGTGGCTCAGGTGGTTAAGCAACTGCCTTCCGCTCAGGTCATGATCCCAGAGTTCCAGGATCAAGTCCCATATCAGGCTCCCAGCTCCATGGGGAGTCTGCTTCTCCCTCTGATCTTCTCCCCTCTCATGCTCTCTCTCTCTCAAAGAAATAAAATCTTAAAAAAGAAAGAAACATAAAATTCTGAAGACTCTTTATCTTTTATCATATTAAAATCCTTTACCCTGATGACAAAATAAGCCCCGAAGAATTGTGTGTCTACCAGATGTTCTGGAGAAGGTGCTTTAGTTGCCTGGAGATTGCAAACTGGCTGTGGATAAGAGGAGATGGGATTGCGAGGACGTTATTAAGGACAAACTATTAATGGTGTATCAGGTGTACAGAAGGAAGGAATATTAGAATAAGAATCAAAAGTATCTTCACAGTGAGATCAATAGGATTATGAAATAATAATCTAAGAGAAGTGGTGGGAATACCATTCACTCGATACAGTAAAGGCACTCCAGGCTAGAAAATGCTCGATAGGTAACAATTCTGCACTTGGTAAGAGGATGAACAGGATTATCTAACAAATCTTTTCTCAGTCCACCTTTTAACTCTAATTTTTGTGAACATGGAAGGAATCATTAAAGAGCTGGAAGAAGAGGTTTTCAATAACTGGAAACTAGATATCACAGACCTTTTCAAAGACTTCTTAAAAGAGTCAGCTACCTGAAGGCAGAAATTTCCCAAGTGTCCTTATCAGTTACTTTGAGAAATGACCAAGGTAATTTATCCATTTCCATAGAAAAGCTCTTTCTTAGAAATTTACTGACCTAGAATTGTCTTTGTTGTCATTGTTTTATTTTTGTTCCTTTCCATCCACCAAGCCCCTAAGAACCAAGAACAAGGCTTCCCCAGCTTCATCGACTCCTTCTGTTATTCCTTTCACTTCATTATTCCTGTGACCTCCTTAACTTTAGTGCTAGTTCCTGTCAACTACAAAGCTGCATGAATATGTGGTATATACCCCGTATGTCTACTGCCTTCCCATCTCAAAGCTCAGCTTTCTCATCAGTCGTTTGAAAGATTTTCGGGACTGTGTTTTCTCAGTCTCTTACCATGTGATATTTGACATCATTGACTTCAGCCCCTCTTAAATCATCTGTCTCACTTGCTCCTGTTACATAAAAGGTCCTGGGCTTTTCCTCCCAAATTTTGTTTAGTTTTCAGTGGCTTTTTAATTCTCTCTGCTGGCCCAGGACACATGAAGAAGGTTACTTTGTTCTTCCTCTTATACTCTAACTTTGGTACTTGGCAGAGTTCACTCACCACTCTTCTCTATTGCCTTTTATCAGAGATGTTTCATTCTTACAGGTTCAACTATCATCATGCTTAGCTCTTTGCCTTCTGTTCCTTATCATCAGCTGGCCACTGGGCTTGTCTACTTGAACTTACCTCTGCCCAGTTTGAGTTCAGAGTGAGAGGTGACCATGAGGTGGCACAAGACACATCCCATACTAGAGTGTTGGCCTTGACTCTTCAACTAACAACTGCTTGACCTTGGGCAAGTTACTCAACCTCTTCAAGCCTTAGCTCACTTGTCTACAAAGGAGGATGCTAGGTGGAGCCAGTCATCTCTGGATAATGTTCTGTGGAGCCCTGTCAGCTCTACACAGGTGATGTGGAAGGTTCAAAGAGCAGATCTTTAGAATTCCCACTCCTTTACTGCTTTTTTTCTGTTTAGATACAGGACTTCTGTGTAAAGCTTCATCTAAGGAAATTTCCTCATTAAAAAAAAAAAAAAATGTCTGAACCCAGGTCCTGCCTAATGTGGTTCTTTTAAAATTCTCTAAAATCTAATTAATCTCACCTGTCAGGCTACAGCCTCTTCTAACTTTCCCATTTCTATTAGTAGCACCATCCTTCTTCTACTTGTAAAGGCTTGAAATATCCATCATATTTTGATTTATTCTCTCCTACTCCCTAAGGGCTTCTAAGGCCTCTCTAGATCTGAGTCCTATCAGGTCTCTGTGAAATGTCTCCCATGGCCCTTGGGAGCCATGGCTCCTATTTCCACCCCTGGAACTCCCCATTTCCACCCCTAGCACTCTGCTACAGTTCTTCTAGTTTCTTGCTTTGACCACTGTGAGAACCTCCTACTTAGTCTCCTCCTCTGGGCTTTTCTTCTTCCAGTCTACCTTAAATGAGATTATCAGACCAGTTTTCTAAAATGCCACTTTCATTTTGTTAATCTCCAATTTAAACCTTGGATACTTTCTGGTAACCTGTGGGGAAAAGCCAGATCAAGCCTGGCATTTCAGGCTCAATCCTACCAAAACAGCTTATCTCCTATATCCAGTTCGTCCAGATACGTTCTTAGACAGCCTCGTCCCTTATCTTTACCAGTTCTGGCTCACATTGTCCACACATTATATCCAAGTCCAGTATCTCTCAGAGGGCTTTCTTTCAGGCTATTTGCAAGTTTTCCCTATCGTCACACATCTCCTATGTAACTCATGAGGCACTTGATCATTTACACAGTTGGGAAAAACTGATTCATCTGCATTTATTTCTTCAGTAACACCACCAACTCCTTTAGGGAAGTCACTGTTCCCAAACCAGTGAGGCAGTGTGGCCGAGGGGACCTGTGTTCTCATTCTGTCACCGTTACTTATGTTAACTTTAGGCTCAACTCAGCTTCCTCTTATGTAAAACATGGATAAGAAGTCAAGGTTCCTGTGAAGGCCAAATGTCCTATGTGAGATCATGCTTTTGAAAACTGCCAGCTTTGAGGAAGATACTGTGGCATCATTTTTATCATCATGATTGATTTGTATAATTCTCAGGCTGACTGGATACTAATCAGGTACACACTGCATACCTGGGGTACTGAATCCCTGCAAGAATTCTGTACGAGTTCTTGACTGCAATTCTATGAAAACATGCATGCAGAAGTGATAACTGTGATGGTATTCAAATTGTGCACATTTTCTATTTTTCTAAGTGTTTGTAGCTGTGTTAGTCTACTGCTATTCTTATAATTCAAAAGAAATAGAGGCCAGTGACATACAGATGCCATTTGGAAGAGCTCTATGTAAGCACAGCCAGTAGCTGACTACTTCATTGAATACCATCCTGAGTAGACATCCCCACTCCACACCAAATAGGGATACCTCCACTGAGTGACTCCTCTGTGGCACTTCAAGGGCTGGGGGCCTCTATGGCTACTAGTCCAAGGTGAGTGGGACAGTTGTCAAGATCCCCATGGTTCAGATTCTCCATGTCACCTCCCACTCTGCCAGCACCACACCATAAGGTCCCTATTCCTTCTCTGCTTTCCTTGTTCCACAGCCTTGCTTTGCTGTTTGCTCTGAAGCCCTACTATCAAACATCACACTGTGTGAAGTCAGGGTCCCTGCAGACCATAGTCAAGATGCTTATTAACTACTTCAATAGACTTTACTTACATTTTTTCAAAGTACCAAAAGCAATCATTCAAGTGAGATGACAGTCTGCAATAACTGTCAGGCTATTCCTTATAAGACTGCAACTGTGGTCAGGGGAGGAAAGAAAATGGAGATGCCTTTCACGCTTTCTTGATGAGCCAGTGACTAACCCATAGCAGGTGCCCCATGGCTGACAGATGAAGGAATGACCTTAAATTATGGCCTGGAATAGTGGGAAAAATGATGGGTATGGACACAGAAGACTGGTTCTAATTGCTCCTGACTTGCTGTGTACCCTTGTGTCGTTATTTCTGTTTGTAAAAAGTG
This sequence comes from Taxidea taxus jeffersonii, assembly GCA_003697995.1. Lineage (NCBI taxonomy): Eukaryota > Metazoa > Chordata > Mammalia > Carnivora > Mustelidae > Taxidea > Taxidea taxus. The sequence continues at coordinate 122,967 of ML105729.1, read as the reverse complement.
AGATTTGAAGCACATGGTATCTGCAGTGTCCTCATGCTCCAAGATTCCATGCCTGTTCTGTGCCCTTACCCCTGACTTGGAACTTCCCTTCAGAATAAAGTAGCCAACTCAGTACAGATGCTGTGTACTTATCTCAGATTTCAATGGTCATATGAACCAGAAAGGAAGAGGAAGCAAGATGGCGGAAGAGGAGCAGACTGAAGTATCATTAGGTCCCAGGAGTTCAGCTATAGTTATCAAACAATTCTGAACACCTATAAACTCAAAGCGAGACAGAAGAGCTGCAATTCTAACAGAAAATCAACCACTTTCCAGAATGTAGGACGTGTGGAGAAGTGAATCCGAAGCAACAGGAAGATAGACCCTGGGGGGAGGGGCTGTCTCCCAGCAAAGGGTAGAGCAGCAGAGCACAATTGGAACTTTTATAAGTCTGCTCCACTGAGGGAGGTTGCTCCAGAAGATAAGTGGGGGTGGAGCCTTCACAGTGACAGTGTGGTCTCAGGACCCAGGGCGTCACAGAAAGATTAGGGGTGTCTGAGTGTGGCAGAGCTGCCAGGTATCAGAGCAGGGAAGTCAGCTGCAGAAACAGAGCCGAGGAGTGAGTTCTCAGCTCAGGTTTATCTTAAACTGTGATCCAAGGCACAGCCAGGACATTACTCTTCGAGCAGGGACCCCAAAAGTGGCAGATCAGGGGAGAGTCATCTTCCTCCTCTGAAGGCAAGAATCTGCTGGGTTTGGAGACTCCAAATGGGGCTGTGCGCCAGAGACAGAAATGCTCAATCACAGGCCGGGTGAGCATGGAATGTGGCTGGAGACCCGGGAGATGGGAGGGATTGACTGCTTTTCTCTGGTGTACTGAGGAGTGCAGCCCTGAGCTCAGGAGTTCGCCATCTTCATTCCCTTCCTCCAAAGCTCTACGTAAAGTGTTTAGGGAACAAAAGCTCTTGAGAGTGAACCCAAGCAGATTACTTAGCCTGGTCTCTGACAAGGGTGGTACAAATCCGCCTTGGGCAAAGACATTTGAGAATCACAGCAACAGGCCCCTCCCCCAGAAGACCAGCAAGAACATCCAGCCAAGACCAAGTTCCCCAATGAGAACTGTGGAACTTCAGAGTTAGGGGAAAGCAACATATAGAATTCATGGCTTTCCCCCCATGATCCTTTAGTCTTTCAAAGTTAATTTTTTTTCATTTTTTTCTTATTCTATTTTTTTAACTTCCTCTTTTAATTTTTTTAAACTATTTTATCTATCAATACCTTTTAAAAAATCTTTTAAAATTTTCATTGTTATTGTCATATTTTATCCCTTCATTGTATTTAACCTTATTTTTTGTATACATAAAGGTTTTTTTCTTTAAAAATCTGAGGTACAATTTCTTCTAATAGGTCAAAATATACCCTAAATCTAGCACATGGTTTTTTCCTAGTCTCCAGACTGATCACATTCTTTTTTTTCTTTTTCCAACCAATTTATCAGTTCCTTTTTTAGAATCTTTTAAAATTTTCATCCTTACAATCATATTCCATCCCTTCATCATGCTTACCATTATTTTTGTATATATAAGTTTTTCCTTCTTTAAAATTTTGAGAGGTAGTTTCTTTAGAGACCAGAATACAACCAAAATCAAGTGGGTGGCTCTGTTCTATTCACCAGTCATATATATATGACTGGTGAATATATATATTCATACATATATATATATTCACCAGTCATATATATACATACATATATTACATATACATATATATATGAATATATACATATATATATATTCACCAGTCATATACATATGACTGGTGAATAGAACAAAGCCACCCACTTGATTTTGGTTGTATTCTGGTCTCTAAATATATATACATATATATATATATAATTAATATATATTGTATTACATTTGTATTGTATTATATTATTGTATTGTATTACATTACAATTGTATATATATACAAATAATAATATTTATATATTATTAAATATATATATTTTAAATATATATATTTAAAATATATATATATTTGTTTTTTGTTTTTTTATTCTCCCCCCAGTTTCAGGTCTCTTCTGATTTTGATAGCATGTATTTTCCTGGGGTATTTGCCACCCTTTTAGTAAAACTTTTAGTAGAACTTTTAGTAGAACTAAAAGAACCCTTTTAGTTCTGTTCTGTCATTCATCTATTCTTATCTGGATAAAATGACAACGTGGAAAACTCACCACAGACACACAAAAAAGAACAAGAGGCAGTACCAAGAGCTAGAGACCTAATCAATATGGACATTAGTAATATGTCAGAACTAGAGTTCAGAATGACAATTATCAAGGTGCTAGTTGGGTTCGAAAAAAGCATGGAAGATATTAGAGAATCCCTTTCTGGAGAAATAAAAGAACTAAAATCTATACAAGTCAAAAGGTGCAATAAAAAAATGGAGGCTCTTATTCCTAGGATAAATGAGGCAGAGGAGAGAATTAGTGATATAAAAGACCAAATGATGGAGAATAAAGAAGGTGAGCAAAACAATATTAGAATATTGGGATCCAAGAAGAAAAAGAAAGAGGGAGGGGACAGAAGGCATATTGGCACAAATTATAAGAGAGAATTTCCCTAATATGGCAAAGGGAACAAGCCTCAAAATCCAGGAGGCACAGAGAATCTCCCTCAAAATCAATAAAAAATAGGTCCACACCCCATCATCTGATAGTAAAACTTATAAGTCCTAGTGACAAAGGGAAATCCTGAAAGCAGCTCAGGACAAGAGGTCTGTAACATACAATGGTAGAAATATTAGATTGGCAGTAGACTTACCTACAGAGACTTGGCAGGCCAGAAAGGACTGGCATGATATATTCAGAGCACTAAATGAGAAAACTATGCAGCCAAGAATATTATATCCAGCCTGGCTGTCAGTGAAAATAGAAGGAGAGATAAAAACCTACCAGGACAAACAAAAACTACAAGAATTTGCAAACACCAAACCAGCCCTACAGGAAATATTGAAAGGGGTCCTCTAGCAAAGAGAGAGCCTAAAAGTAATAGACCAGAAAGGAACAGAGACAATATACAGTAACAGTCTCCTTACAGGCAATACAATGGCACTAAATTAATATCTTTCAATAGTTACCCCAAATGTAAATGGGCTAAATGCCCAATCAAAAGACACAGGGTATCAGAATCAATAAAAAAGCAAGACCCATCACATCCTGTCCCAAGAAACTCATTTTAGACCAAAGACACCTCCACATTTAAAGTGAGGGGGTGGAAAAAAATTTACCATGCTAATGGATATCCAAAGAAAGCTGGGGTGGCAATCCTTTCATCAGATAAATTAGGTTTTAAGTCAAAGACTATAATAAGAGATGAGGAAGGACACTATATCATACTCAAAGGGTCTGTCCAACAAGAAGATCTAACAATTTTAAATATCTATGCCCCTAACATGGGAGCAGCCAATTATATAAGCCAATCAATAACAAAATCAAAGAAACACATCAACAATAATACTAGAGGACTTAAAGACCCCCCCCCTCACTGAAATGGACAGATCATCTAAGCAAAAGATCAAAAGGAAATAAAAGCTTTAAATGACACACTGGACCAGATGGACATCACAGATATATTCAGAATATTCCATCCCAAAGCAACAGAATACACATTCTTCTCTAGTGCACATGGAACATTCTCCAGAATAGATCATATTTTGGGTCACAAATCAGGTCTCAACTGGTACCAAAAGACTGGAATCATTCCCTGCACATTTTCAGACCACAATGTTCTGAAACTAGAACTTAATCACAACAGCAAAGCTGGAAAGAACTCAAATACGTGGAGGTTAAAAAGCATTGTACTAAAGAATGAATGGGTCAACAAGGAAATTAAAGAAGAATTTAAAAAATTCAAGGAAACAAATGAAAATGAAAACACAACTGTTCAAAATCTTTGGGACACAGCAAAGGTGGTCATGAGAGGAAAGTATATAGCAATACAAACCCTTTTCAAGAAGCAAGAAAGGTCTCAAGTACACAACCTAACCCTACACCTAAAGGAGCTGGAGAAAGAATAGTAAAGAAATCCTAAACCCAGGAGAAGAGAAATCATAAAGATCAGAGCAGAAATCAATGAAATAGAAACCAAAAGAACAGTAGAACAAATCAACGAAACTAGGAGCTGGTTCTTTGATAGAATTAATAAGATTGATAAGCCTCTGGCCAGATGTATCAAAAAGAAGAGAGGAAGGACCCAAATTAATAAAATCATGAATGAAAGAGGAGAGATCACAACCAAGACCAAATACAAACAATTAGAATAACATATTATGTGCAACTATACACCAGTAAATTTGACAATTTGGAAGAAATGGATGCATTCCTACAGACATATAAACTACCAAAACTGAACCAGAAAGAAATAGAAAACTTGAACACACCCATAACCAGTTAGGAGATTGAAGCATTCATCAAAAATCTCCCAACAAACAAGAGTCCAGGGCCAGATGGCTTCCCAGGGGAATTCTACCAAACATTTACAAAAGAATTAATTCCTATTCTCCTGAAACTGTTCCAAAAAATATAAATGGAAGGAAAACTTCCAAACTCATTTTATGAGGCCAGCCTTACCTTGATCCCTAAACCAAAGACCCCATCAAAAATGAGAGTTACAAACCAATACCCTTGATGAACACGGATGCAAAAATTCTCACCAAAATACTAGCCAATAGGATCCAACGGTACATTAAAAGGATTATTCACCATGACCAAGTGGGATTTGTTCCTGGGCTGCAAGTTGGTTCAATTAATCTGATACAATACATTAATAAAGAAAATAACAAGAACCATATGATACTCTCAATAGATGCTGAAAAAGCATTTGACAAAGTACAGCATCCTTTCTTGATCAAAACTCTTCAAAGTGTAGGGATAGAGGGCACGTACCTCAATATCATCAAAGCTATCTATGAAAAACCCACACCAAATATCATTCTCAAAGAGGAAAAACTGAGAGCTTTTCTCCTAAGGTCTGGAACATGGCAGGGATGTCCATTATCACCACTGCTATTCAACACAGTACTAGAAGTTCTAGCTTCAGCAATCAGATAACAAAAAGAAATAAAAGGCACCCGAATCGGCAAAGAAGTCGTCAAACTCTCACTCTTTGAAGATGATATGATACTTTATGTAGAAAACCCAAAATACCCCACTCCAAAACTGCTAGAACTCATAAAGGAATTCAGTAAAGTGTCAGGATATAAAATTAATGCACAGAAATCAGTTGCATTTCTATACACCAACAGCAAGACAAAAGAAGAGAAATTAAGGAGTCGATCCCATTTACAATTGCACCTAAAACCATAAGATACCTAGGAATAAACCTAACCAAAGAGGCAAAGAATCTATACTCAGAAAACTATAAAGTACTCATGAAAGAAACTGAGGAAGACACAAAGAAATGGAAAAATGTTTCATGCTCATGAACTAGAAGAACAAATATTGTGAAAATGCTTATGCTACCTAAAGCAATCTACACGTTTAACACAATCCCTATCAAAATACAATCAATTTTTTCAAAGAAATAGAATAAATAACCCTAAAATTTATATGGAACCAGAAAAGACCCTGAATAGCCAGAGGAATGTTGAAAAAGAACGCCAAAGTTGGTGGCATCACAATTCCAGACTTCAAGCTCTATTACAAAGCTGTCATCATCAAGACAGCATGGTACTGGCACAAAAACAGACACATAGATCAATGGAACAGAATAGAGAGCCCAGAAATAGACCCTCAACTCTATGGTCAACTGATCTTTGACAAAGCAGGAAAGAATGTCCAATGGAAAAAAGATACTCTCTTCAACAATTGGTGTTGGGAAAATTGGACAGCCAAATGCAGAAGAATGAAACTGGACCATGTCTTTATACCACACACAAAAATAGACTCAAAATGGATGAAAGACCTCAATGCGAGAAAGGAATCCATCAAAATCCTTGAGGAGAACACAGGCAGCAACCTCTTCAACCTCAGCCACAGCAACTTCTTCCTAGAAACATCGTCAAAGGCAAGGGAAGCAAGGGCAAAAATGAATTACTGGGACTTCATCAAGATCAAAAGCTTTTGCACAGCAAAGGAAACAGTTAACAAAACCAAAAGACAACTGACAGAATGGGAGAAGGTATTTGCAAACAACATATCAGATAAAGGACTAGTATCCAAAATCTTTAAAGAACTTATCAAACTCAACACCCAAGGAACAAATAATCCGTTCAAGAAATGGGCAGAGGACATAAGCAAACATTTCTGCAAAGAAGATATCCAGATGGCCAACAGACACATGAAAAAGTGCTCCACATCACTTGGCATCAGAGAAATACAAATCAAAACCTCAATGAGCTACCACCTCACACCAATCAGAATGGCTAAAATTAACAAGTCAGGAAATGACAGACTTTGGCAAGGATGCAGAGAAAGGGGAACTCTACTACACTGTTGGTGGGAATGCAAGCTGGTATATCCACTCTGGAAAACAGCATGGAGATTCCTCAAAAAGTTGAAAATACTTACCCTACGACCCTGCAATCACACTGCTGGGTACTTACCCTAAAGACAGAGATGTAGTGATCCGAAGGGGCACATGCACCCAAATGTTTATAACAGCAATGTCCACAACAGTCAAACTATGGAAAGAACCTAGATTCCCATCAACAGATGAGTAGATAAAGAAGAAGTGGTATATATGTACAACGGAATACCATGCAGCCATCAAAAGAAATGAAATCTTGCCATTTGCAATGACATGGATGGAACTAGAGGGCATTATGCTGAGTGAAATAAGTCAATCAAAGAAAAACAATTATGATATGATCTCTCTGATATGAGTAATTTGAGAGTCAGAGTGGGAGTTTGTGGGGGGTAGGGAAGGAAAAAATGAAACAAGATGGGATCAGGAGGGAGAAAAACCACAAGAGACTCTTAATCTCACAAAACAAACTGAGTAGGGATAGGGATAGGGTGGCTGGGTTATAGACATTGGGGAGCGTATGTGCTATGGTGAGTGCTGTGAAATGTATAAGCCTGATGATTCCCAGATCTGTACCCCTGGGGCAAATAAAAATAAAATAATTCTTTAAAAAGAATCAGAAAGGAAAAAGGAAGCAGAGGGAGAAACACAGTGAAAAAGCAAATGGATGAGAAAAGGATTGATGAGAATGAGTAACTGAATAAGCTTCAAATTTTCAAATAAGGCTCAAAGGAAAGTAAGAAAACATCAGTCTCCAAGAGTGAGCAGGATCTCAGGAATTTTCTGTGGGTAGGAAGCAGCAAGGTCTCACTAATCTTATCAGTTACTAAAGCTTGGTACCATTCGTCCCAAGGATCATGGGCTCCCGCTGCCCTGGGCCCTTTCCTCAGAAGCCTCTTGTGTTCAGGGTCTGCATGAGGGGAGCCTCAGAGAGACTACGTGCAAGTGGACATGTCGGGCTCCTGCCGCCAGCTGCATCACATGCAGTGCAACCCCATTTTATGTGCTGAGATATTCCACCTCATTGGGGTTCAGTTGCTGGACCCAGAGGACATGCGTTACATCCTGAGACAACTCCAACAACTGTGTTTTCTAAGACTTCCAATGGCAAAGTGAAGATAGTTGAGAACTGGTTACAGATTAGAAAAGGGACCTTTTTAAGAAAGACAAGTGAAAGCTCAGTGTGGGTTGGGTGCCAGAGGCATCCAGATACAGGATTTCTCCTGGTAGCCTTCTTTTCAGGTCATTCTTGGTTATATTTACTTAATAAATACTTCAATAGTGCTTACTGTGTGCAGGTAGTTATACCTGTATATATTATAAGTATTATAGGAGCTTTACGAATACGGGGCGCCTAGGTGGCTCAGTGGGTTAAAGCCTCTGCCTTTGGCTCAGGTCATGGTCCCAGAGTCCTGGGATCGAGCCCCACATTGGGCTGTCTGCTCAGTGGGGAGCCTGCTTCCCTTCCTCTCTGCCTACTTGTGATCTCTCTCTGTCAAATAAATAAATAAAATCTTAAAAAAAAAAGAGCTTTATGAATATGAACTCATTTAATCCTTCTAACAGCCCTATGAGGCATTTCTGGATTCCCATGTTACAGATGAGGAAAGTGAGGCATACAGAGGCTAATGACTTGCCTAAGGTCACATAACTAGTAGGAAGCAGATACCATATCTGAACCAGTGATGCCTCACTCGAGTCTTAACTACAGTGTGAGGCTGCCTTTCTTAAATGCTCTGCTGACACTTATTACAATTCTTGTCAATTGAAAAATGCCAGTTGAACACTGGGATCAAATCCTCTTCTGAGGGCTGCCTCCAGGGCTCACCGATTTGGAGCCAGCCCGAGCTCTTGCACAATCATGAAAGCAAAGGGGAGCGAGGCAGAGAGCCAGCAGGGGCTTGGCAGAGGAGCAGTGTTAGCAGGGATGGGGCCTGGCTGCCTGCTATTGTTAAGATGGTGACAGATGTCCTTTGGACAAGTGTGACTTAGAACCCTGGCCTGGGTAACAGATAGGAATTCCAGAGGTAGAGTGCAGGGGGCCGGTAAAGAAGATGCTGCATGCATGTTCTGGTTTGGAGGAGGTAGGCAGCAGAAGGCCCAGGTCAGAGCAGCACTTCAGACCAAGTGTGGGCCGCAGACAGGACTAGCTAACAGGTGAAGAGGCTCAGGCAGGTGTACCCAGGATGGAGCTCCAGCCACATGCCTGCCATTGAGGTGTCAGGAAAAGAGAGAAAAGGTGGGAGACATAGAAGCCATTCCAAAGAAAGAATGGACAGATTCTGTGTGCAAAACAGAGCAAAGGAGAGTTAAAAAAAATTTTAGAACAAGTCTGGATGACTAGCAGAATAATGATATTAGAATCAGAGAGCACAGAGTTATGAGAAGTACAGGCTTCAATAATTCAGAAATTCCAGATTTAAGGTCTTGAAAGGGCAACTGGAAATCTGGCACACCAGCTTAGGAGAGCGGTTGCACCAGGAATGACCTTCCAGCCCATCTTCTGTCTCTCTCCCTCTTGCACAGTCCCACAGCACCCTTGTTGTCCTGGTGGAAGTACTGCCAGTGCTCCCTGTCACCTCAAGAGTTGCCTGCCCTTTGTGGGACTGCTCTAGCAGCAAGCATTTCTCTGCACAGGCACAATGTCCCCGGTACCTGGCAGAGTCCCTCGCATGCAGGACATCTGCAACCAGTTATTTTTGAAAGAGTCAGTAGGAGACTCTCAGTAGTATTTGTTGAGTTAAATCAATCGGATGGACCTGTTACTACATACAGAGAGGATAATTATATGTGAGACTGAGAGGCAGTGATAGGATCTGGTCAGGACCCGGCCCGGAGTGATTTTCAAGCAGACTGTGAGGAGCATATACAGTGGACAGTGACAAAGCTGTCACAGTCTGTCCAACTGTTTTGCATTCTTTTGGTTCCTAAATGCATTTGGTGAAGTATCATTTTCAAGTAAAATCATTGCTTTACTATATCAGGTTAAAGAAAGTAAAAAAGTTAATTTTTAGTTTATATCCATTATTAATGCTTCCAATATGTTTTTAATTTAAATACTGACTTTTTTGGAGACCATGATAAGTTTATAACTTTGTTCTTTTCCTTTCCTTTCCAAAATTTAAGACAGTTCTCCAGTTCACTTTAATCCTTAGTAATAACCTTTCTTGGTTTTCTCATTACAAATTTAATATATGTATTTTCAGTGTAGAAAAATAATAAAATACAAAAAGGAAATAGTTAAATTAATGGAAACTTTTCTACCCAGACATAAGCAGTCTTAACATTCAGATATTTACCTTTTATGTTTCCTATATAACCCCCCCCCCACATATATAGAACATAACACACACACACACACACACACATATGTATAATTACTGTTTGGTTCTTATTTGAAAAAATAGGAATTCTTCCACGTGTACTTTTAAAAGAGAACAGACACTTTGACAGGAATGACTAATTTCAATTTTGCAGTTTCCCATTAAATAGTAAGAGCATCACTGCTGCCTGCATCGTAACTTAGTTATGGGTATGACAGTTCACACCGTGCTTACACTGTGCTCTCAAGCTGGCAAAATGAATGACTTTCTTTGACACAGTCTTGTGACAGTCCTATTAAATACACATGGCCTAAAAATGAGAAAAAAATTCCTTCGTATTCCAATAACTCCATTCATTATTTAAAGTGTATGGTGTAGTATTTTGAGTTTCCTATGTGCCATTTCTAGATGTTCCCCAATACACTTGATCTCAAACACAGCCCTGTGTTTCTCTTCAGTATGTAAGAAATGTAATGCACACCACGATACCTACACCAGTACAAACCTTCACAGCCTGCAGAAGTACTGACATGAAAGATGTCCTTAACCAATAAAACAGAGCTCCAAACAGAAGAAACTAAAGTGAACTGCTTTTAAATGTATGTATGTGCATCCAGAATTAGTTGGCTGGATTTATCTTCTATGATACTGACTCTATTGCTGGTAGAGATTAATTGTATTATGGTGCTCTTGGCATGTTATTTTCCTAGTCCATTTCTCAGTATGACATTTCTTATTTTTCTCTGCTACAAAGGACCCACTATCATAATTTTCACCTGCTGAGTTTATATTACTAATGATAATATTAAAATTCAGAGTTTTTTTGACCTTTATAGCAGTAAATTAGGTCATAGGAATAGATGGGGTGCAATCTGATAAATGAGGAAGACATTTAATTGTTATTAAAGTAAAATCAAATTTCACAAGGTTGGCCGGGCACACTATGAGATCTCAGTAAACGTTAAATAGTCTTCCCCTCCCCAACACACCAAAGTCCAGTTCTCTCTTCTGGGTTCCTGCCTATGCAACATGAGAAATGTTCTAAGAACGAACTGTCTGGATTGCCAGAGAACAGTACATGTGTAATATGAAGTCCTCTGAATAACAAATAATATGAATAATGGTCATGATGATAATACTAATATGAGCTCTTGCTGAATGCTTGGTAGATGCCAGATGCTGGTACAATTATTATCCCTGTTTATGGACGAAATAATTGAAGTTCAAATAAGGAGTAGATTCCTAAGTTCAGGGACCTGGAAAGTAAAGGCTCTAAGATTGGGCCCCAGGCAGACTCTGGAGCTAATATTGTGGCGTGTGCTGCCTTCTGTCTGAGTCGCCGCTCAGGGAATTACAACTTCACTTTGTCCAAGCCCCTCATCCCTTCCTTATTGAGAGCCAGTCTTTGGTGATTTCCCTTTTTTGTAAGCTGCTCCTTGATGACAGTGACCAGGCTGTGGTGGCCTCTGTTCCCCCACACGGCTCTGTGCCTACAATACTGTACTGACCGGCACCTGGTGAAGGTGGACACACTTGTTGGCAGTCTGCTGTCTTTTGCGTGCTGAGTGGATGTGCTTTCTTATGAACCAGAGTCTCACAATTACTTATTGTATAGTCTTTTCATTTGGGGGGCTGGATGGTAGAAAATTTCAACATTTGGACTAAATGAGATCCCTAGACACAGTTTGATTGGAATCTATGGGGCCTCCACCACTCTTACATTCATCAAATATTTTTTGAGCACTGACTCTGTGGTAAGCTTTGTGCTAGATGAGATGCACAGCTGAGTAATAGTAGTTCCTGCTCTCAGAGAATGTACATGTCCAGAGGATGACAGGCATGTAAAAGATAGTAAAATACAGTGTGATCTAAGCCATGACAAGGCTTGGCCTTGGGTGCTGTGGGCAACACGTGACCTGGACAGGTGGAAAGCAGGTGGCAACTAGGCAGGGTGTCATCTGGCATCATGTGGGAGTTTGTCAGAAATGCAGATTTGCCGGGCCCAGCCCAGATCTGCCCAGTCTGAAACTCTAGTGTCTTAGGAAACTCTCCATTAGGTTCTGTCGCTTGCTAAAGTCTGAGAAAAACTGCCTTCCAGAATGTAGACTCATAGGCACACAAATTAGGCAAGAAAACACATACTAAATTAAAATCCATAAAGTAAGGGTTAGGTGAGGTGATCCCTACCACCTCAGCTCTAACTTTCATAGTCTACAAGATTTCTGTATACATTTTTAAAAAATTTATTTGTTTAGAGAGAGCATGTGACTGGGGGGAAGGGCAAAGGGAGAGGGACAGAGGGAATCTCAAGCAGACTCTGCACTGACCCGGAGCCCAATGTGGGGCTCGATCTCACGACCCTGAGATCATAACCTGAGCTGAAATCAAGAGTCAGATGCTTAATTGACTGAGCCACCTAGGTGTCCCTTCTGTACGCAACTTAAAGTGAAGTGGAATGGAATCCACTTACCTTCAAGATCACCTGCAGATTATATACACAAGGAAGCATGTGTAGCTCTCATCTAACCAGACCAAGTGGACTTACAGAGCTGTCCTAGGTTGCCACAAATTCTACGTCAGCTGGGCGCCTGGGTGGCTCAGTTGGTTGGGTGTTTGTCTTCGGCCTAGGTCATGATCCCAGGGTGCTAGGATCAAGGCCCGCGTTGGGCTCCCTGCTCATCAGAGAGCCTGCTTCTCCCTCTCCCTCTGCCCTTCCCCCTGCTTGTGTTTGCTCTCTATTGCAAATACATAAAATCTTACAAAAAAAAATTCTACGTCAATTAAATCATCAGTTGGTATTTTAAATGTGATACAAACATACCCGCCTATGTAGGCTCATCATTATGGTAGGTTCCATAAGGCATACACACATCACCTGCCATTAAGGCACTTATGCCTGAGTTGAGGCGGTAGGTCCATTGTGGGTTGTTCAGGATGTCTGGAAGGCTGCTAAATACCATGGGAATATGGAGAAGATGTTAACTGATTGGGCTGATCTTAGGATAAGGCCCCAAGAAATGGTAATGGAGCTGGCCTTAAAAACAGGTGGAATCTGCATGGCAGGCAAAACCTAGCGCTCATCAGCATACATTGAACAGTCTGGAAGTGGTCCAGACAAAGAAAGGCACTCTGTAATCTCATGGGGAAGCTGACATAACAATAAAAATGACGGTGATTCCGAGCACCATAAGCCACAAATCTCCCCTACAAGGGCAATTTCAGGGCTGAGAAGGCTCAAGTTTATAGGATTTTCTTGAAAAAAAAAAAAAAAATCAAACGAACAAAAATCTGAAAAAAAAAAAAAAACCAAACAACAAAACAAAACGATGAAGTGGTCCAAAGCTGGTGAGTCTCCTTGGGAGAATCTGCAGAGGTTTTGGAAAACGGTGGCCATATACCTGACCAGGCACTGCCTGTGAGTCTCCGAGGGACGGGGCGTGTTCACAGGCGGGCTTCTGCCTAGGCGGGTGACCGTAGAGACCTCCGTGCTCCTGCTGGCCACACACCTCAGATCTACTCTCTCATTCCTTCAGCAGAAGTCCCCCTGTCTTTCTGTAATGAAACTAAGCCATGATGGCCTCTTCTTGTGACACCAGCTTGCCTCCCCAGTTTAGCTCGTGCTCTGCCTGAGGCAGGAGCACATGGAGGCAGGAGCACATGGAGCATTCATGGGGAGGTCTGGTTTGCTGAAATTCTGTGGTACCCTAAGTCAGATTTAAAGTCAGAGTTTGAGGTTCACAACCTGCCTGGAGGTTTGAATATGCTGCTCAGTTACAGATGGCTACGGACAGGGCCTCTGGTGCCCAGGAGAGCAGCTGGGCTGGGCGTCCCTCTGCGCTCATGTGGGGCTGGGACAGGGAGGGGAGCCACACTTGGCCAGCAGTGGACTCAGCCCTCCACTGCCTGGTGGACTGCCACCTCTTGGGCCCTAGAGAGGGAGGGAGGGAATGGAGAGAGGGGTCTCCTTCAAGGCTGGGGAGAGTTTTGAGGTTGAAGGATTTAGAGCACATTTCCCCTGATTGTGGGTGGGTTGAACAGATGTCTTTCCAGGTCCAACCTTGGTAGTTACCCCCAGGAAGCCCACCAATCCTTTTTGCACCTGAGCTTTTTGCTTCAAGTTTAAGAACTGACTTGTGGATCAAGTTTCCACTTCGTGTGTACATCCATGTGACCACAAACAAACCTCCGTGCAGGCAGAGCTGGCTAGCAGAGCTGGCAGGGGTGTGTGTGCCAGCTGAGGGCCCCGCTCTGCTCCCTGCCAGGGCTGATTGAGAGGGACTGGCGGGCAGCAGCAGGTGATGGAATAGGAGAACTTCCTGTTGCAGCCTTTCCCGCCCCCATCTCCCTTTTGCTTCTTCCCATCTCTCCACCTACTTTTCTTCCTTGTCATCTTCCTACACATTTCCTCAAAGAAATGCCACAGTCCAGTGAGTTATGTGGCAGGATAATGGATGAGGTCTGGAGATGAGCAGTGTGTGTGTGAAAATGGGGAAGGCCCGTCCTGCGCTATGTCACAGAGCACCTCTGGCTGAGCCCGGGCGAGACCCATGTCACAGACAGGGAGCTCACCACTGCTGACTCTGGGCTGGCTGTAGCATTTCACACCTTTCCCCTTCCTGCTGTCCTGTACTATCAGCATGAACTAGGAGTGGGGAGGTCCCACAGAACACTGAATAGTCTAACATTCTCAGGAGCTCCATGGCACCACAGGGACAGGACTCAGAAGGGACCTTTCTGGGCTGGTGAGTCCCTGCTCCATGCTTTTTTCAGACCACTACTCTGGTGCTGCGCCAGCAGGAACCGAAGCTGTTTGAGTCACAGAGCCTCCTGAGACTCTCCCTTAATGTCTTCGAGAAGCACTAGAATAAACTTCTGCTTCTATCCAGCTTTTGGATTCCAGGCTTTTACCCCCAAATGTTCCTAGACTTTCTCCCTATTCACTTTTGATCAGCATATCTGGTAGCTCTAAGCCATAGAGATGTGATTAAGCCCTCTGGGTCTCTTTGACTTTAAAATGATGTTGCTTGCACTCAAGTCATGTCCGTGTGCTTATGCATGCCTCTTTTTTTAAAAAATTTTTATTTATTTATATGACAGACAGAGATCACAAGTAGGCAGAGAGGCAGGTAGAGAGAGAGATGGGGAAGCAGGTTCCCTGCTGAGCAGAGAGCCCGATGCGGGGCTCGATCCCAAGACCCTGAGATCATGACCCGAGCCGAAGGCAGAGGCTTTAACCCACTGAGCCACCCAGGGGCCCTGCATGCCTCTCTTGTTGATGGTTTGGCCGTATTAGAAATCTTCTTGGCCATATTAGAAATAAAAACTTCATTCTTTATTTGGGATTAGAACTCATTTTGTTTTTAATTGATCACTCTTCTTAATCTCGTGCATTTTCTCCAGAGGGTGGACAAGCCTCAGTGGGGTAGGGGTGGCCTGGTTCTGTGTGCCTAGGTCTGGGATCAGGCTCTATAATCCTGAGACCACCAAGAAGTCTGACCTGCCGTTCACAGCACAAAAACCAAATATCATGACTTGCTATTATTCTTCTAAATAATTCATCAAGTATATACTGTTTCCCTTTCTCTTCAGAAGGCAAATATTCTTGGGAGTTTCGTTTCCTTTACTGTTGAGGAACTCAGGAGTGTCCCTGTGCGCTAACACCCAAACATTAGAACTGGCTGCGTTTTTCACCACTCACCACGTAGGTGCTGAGCGCTAACATTTCTAAACAATCCGTGGATCTCCCGCCATCCCTAAATCCCACTCAAACAGGAATCTTCCACATTCAAAAAGTGCAAAAACGGTAGATGAATTAACTAGTACGTTGTTAATGTTCAGAGCATACTGTCTGTGACGGCAAGAACAGATATTGTGAGGTCCCATGGCAGGAACTGATTAAAACTAGAGCGTATCTGTGGCATCAAGTATGAGGCAGTCATTAAAAGTCATAACTAAAAAAATACTTAATAACATGGGGGAAAGGCTCATGATTTAAAAGGGGAAAAGCATAGGCTATAAACTGCCAACGGGATATGCTTCAAGTGTGGTAGATGTGTGTACGTGTGCTCACAGAGATCAAGGAATTACAAAGAAGTGGAAACACCAATTTCTGAGTGGTGAGATTGCAGGTGGTTTTCTTTTTCTTTATATTTTTCTTCATTTTCCAAATTTTCCACAAAAACAGACGGTGCTTTTAAGAGAAGAAGCATTCACAGGTATGTAGATCGGCTCTATTTGTCACTGGTCTTCCATTTTAAACAACTGCTTTGCTTCTACATCGGGCAGGATCATTCAACCTTTGGGGGAAAGTACATTCGGTTTCTTCAAGCTCAAGAACTTTTGTTTTAGATCTTGTCTTTAGCTATCTTGGTATCCATGTCCGTGTCAGACCATTTCACATAGAGCTGAAATTTACGTCTCTTGCTTACTCTTCTCTAACCTGGCCTGAGGAAAGAAGGTATTTCCACTTTCCTAAGCCCAAACCAGCAGCTTTACTGGACGTGTGCTTATCCCATTACCTGCTCCAAATCCACTACTGGCCAAGCAGCTACTACCGAGTCAACTCCCATCCTGACAAAACGGACGGAACTGTAGCCCCCAGGTCCAGCTGGGGAAACACAGTCGGTTGGCAGTGAGGAGCTTGCTAAGATAAGGTCTCAAGGGTTTACTGGAAACAAAAGCACAGGCCATGAAGCCAGCCTCTGCCCATTTTTGATGGCAGCTCCCTCTTGTCCTTCCCTGGGGCTCTGTGTGAGCCAGAAAGTGGTATACGGTCTCTTCCAGGCATTGCTCCCTTTCAAGGGTGCAGGGTTGGGATGTGTGTGTGGGTTTTTTAAGACAGAATTATGGATTTCATGGTAACAGCATGACATGTGGTTAATTCACAGCAGAAAACGTAAGGCTGCTGTGTTGTGGCAGGAGGGGGTAGGAGGGACAAAGGATGGGGAAGGGAGCACCGGCAGGAGAAAAGCAACGATGCTACAAGAGCTGTAATTTAAGGAGAAGACCAAGTCCTGGAAGTCAGCATTTAGTATATGAGGAGAGTTGTATATTACAGGGTAAAGGGAATTCTAGTCCATTACAAGTCCACCTTCTTGATTTCAACCATCTCCTGAGCAAGGGTTCCTTCAGGCCAACACACGTGGGTCCGTGTCTCCCTGAAGAAAGACAAAGTGGTTGCTGGTTTTCCGGTTGAGCTTCTCAGGGGTCCTAAAGCTCCCTGTGTATTTACATAGCACACCCCATTCCTGTCAGACTCTCCTCTCCATGGGGCCAATCCTTTTGATAAAGGACTCGTCTCCAGAAAGTTACTGGAAACATGCAAATAAGTTACCTCAAGTCCGTGATGCCTGCTGTGATACTAACTTGATGGTGGAGAGTGAGCCCTGATAGACTAAAATAGAGGACAAGCAAGTTTTGCTAAGGGTGGGGTGCGTGATAGGAGGTCAGCTCCCCCTGGGCTAGAACCACGTTGACATGACTCACTGATGGATCTCTGGCCTGTGGCACAGCAGCTGGCCTGTGGAAGGCCAGGGTAATAACAATACGTAACACGTACCAACCATGCCCACACAGCTAAGCCATGCTCGCAATGAACCCTGTGAGGCAGGTGTGAAATTAACTTCAATTTAGAAGTGAAAAAAATGTTGGTACAAGGGGGCAGTGATCACTCAAGGTCTCCTGGACAGTAAGGGGCAGAGCCGGGACTGAGGCCAGGCTGCTTGGTGCTGAGACATGTTCCAAACCCTAACACTCTGCTGCCTGCCTCCCCACTCAATGACTACTTGATTAACAGAGTGAGAAGAGGATGGCAGGACAAAGCAGTGACTCCATAAGCTAAGGGCGGGGGAACATGGTGAGAAGAGGTCCCCATTGCTAGAGGAATTGTGACCTCTGAAATCTCATACCCCAGTCCTGCTAGGCTCATGCTTGCCAGGTCAGGGGCACGTATTGCCCTCACAGAGCCTGTGGGATGAGATGTGGGAAGAGCGAGTCCTTTCCATCTTATCTGCCTCTTCCAGTTCCAGGTCAGGGGGGCCCCCAAGAGCAGGTAGGTAACAAGTTGTTATGGAAGGAAGGGATGGAGCCAAGTTGTCTTAGCCTTTTGAGAATATTGGCCCATTCTCTTGTGGGGCTTTCCTTTCTTCTTTCCTGCCTTATTTACTACACCAGTGTATATTTTTACTTCCTGTGCTCGCCAGGCTCAAGGATGAAAGCCACATTCCGAAACTGGGCAACGTACCCAGCCCTTGCGGAAGTTCTGCCACAGACATCATTAAAATACAGGGTTAACAGAGGCTTTCTGCTGTGGTGTGCGAAACCTGAAGAATGTTCTTCACACAGTATCTCTTCTCTATACTCCTAACATCTTTACTCTGACAGATTTAAAGACAACTCTGAGGATTTACTTTCTTACAGAGGCAGCGTGAAAAACTGAAAAGTCTTTTCTCTTTTTTGTTTTTGTTTTATTGTTGGGTGCGAAGGGTGTTGTACTTAACAGTGGTAACCTTCAGTATCATGAATTAAGTCTTTCACAGGTTGCAAATGATTCCTCTAACCCCAGTGTGTGAGCCTGAACTGAGCAACCAGAAGACTGTGGTGTCGAGGCTTTAGTATAGCAGACCCAAGGGCGGGAACAGTGGAAATTCATGGAAAGTTCTTCGACCAAATTGTTTATACACTGCAGGCTTCAGCCACCACTGTACTTGACTCCTCCAGATTATTTCTACATTTCTCGCATCCTCTCCCTTCCCCTCTACATTCTCACCAAACATTCATATGAAAGGATCATAGGTGGGGATAGTTCTGGGGAGAAGGTCATCAAAAAAGAGATGCAAGATGAGCACAGATGATCTTTTTTTTCTTTTTTTAGACTTCGGTCTCTGTTATATATAATTACTAGGGGCCAGGCTAGTTGTTTAGCAGTTCTGGGGATTAGGACATAGCTCAGAGAGAGAGATAAAAAGGAAATTCTTAGTTTGCTTTTTAGGAAAGGAAACTAGGTCTGGAATAACTGAAATTTCTAAAGGGACTGTGATCAAGGCTAAACTTGGCTACACTTAGAAAGCTGGACTGCCCAGCTGTCATTAACATATCCAGTTCCAAACAGAAGGAAAAACCTATTTAAAACCAGAAAGTGCAGTGCTCTTGGAGAGCAAGGTATTTGCAGGTGATCTCAGTTTCTGGCTCTGATGGTTTTAAATCAGACCTCAGAAAACTTTTCTCATGCACATAAGCTCGCAGATCTTGTGATAGGGGACAAGAGTAGGTTTTTTAAGGCGCTTCGGTTTGGGGACCTCAGGAATACCAGACAAGGTGGTGATGGCCAGAGAGTTGTTGCTCAATAAAATGTAAACACAGTAGAGAAATAATAGTAACAGACCAAATCTACGTATGGTTAACATCCCATAAGCCTGACAACTCTTGGGACTAAGGCAACAGAGTCAGTAAATTACAAGACCAGATATATTTTTTATGGGTCCCTTCAGGGCCACTAATGGATACCATAAGTGTGCATCTGCTCTACCACATTCTAAATGCTAACAATTCTGTAAGTCTGACGCTCCCTGCCAGACTTGATGACATGGCTATTAATGTACGGTATCCCCCAGAAACAAATATGAAAGATGCAGAACAAGATTTATGGGCATGTTAATTACAGCACTATTTATAATAGTGAAAAAATGAGAAGTTAAATGCCTAACACATAGGGCTTTGGTTCAATTATTGCATATGTGCATTATGCAGTCATTAAGAATCACATCTTTGAGGAACATTTCGTGACAAGGAAAATACTTAAGATATAATGAGAAATCAAAAAGGTACAAAACTGAAAATAATATGATAATATTTATTTGTGGGTTTTACCCTCTGGTCATATATATGCACATGACTGGAGAGAAGGAAAATAAAACATTAACATGGTTACCTCTGAGTAATGAGATACTAAGTGATTTTTCTTTACCTCTGTATTTTTTTCTGTAATTTTCCAGTTCCATACAAACTACTTCTTTTACAATAAAATGTATTGTTTTTAAAAAACACTTGTCAACTCTCACAAGAATATCCAGCTAAGCCGGCACCAGTCCTGTATAATGGTTACTAATAAATAATATGTAAAATTTCTGCATACGTGAATAATGACAGTGAAAAAAAAATCTATATGTCTTTGTCAGTAACCCCTGGGCCAGAGGCTTTAAGCCTCATGAACTGCATTAAAATTCATCTTGTCAAAATTCCGCTTTCCACATTAAACCCTTCAGGGGGCTAAGTGAAGAGAGGGAACTGATGTTGAGTATGTAGTCTGACCCAGGTGTTTATGTATCTGGTTTCCCTGAGCACACTTATGGATAGGGAAGATGAAGTTCAAAAAGGTCAAGTAACTTGCCCTGGTCACAAGTCTACTCAGGGGTTAAAATGGGACTTAAAACCTCTCAGTCTGGTTTGAAAGCCTTGATTCCTTCTACCATCGCAGAGCTGATGGAAACTTTAGATGGGACACAGACTTCATAGCAGACATTTAAAAATATCTTCACAAGACAATGCTCAGGGGCTTCTCATTGTGGCCAAAATAACTTATTTTTGTTTCTTTTCATTCACATCACCCCAGTGAAGGTGGTAGGGAAACTGCCCAAAGGAGACAATACTACAGACAAAAGAGAGAAAGACAAGTGAAGAGCCCACTTACTGGGAAACCCCTGAACGACCAGGCAGTGATTATGATGACCCAGCCTTCTGGCCCGTGAGGCCGTGGCCACCAGCAGTGACCAGCAAGCGTGGCTGGGCTCAGTCTTCCACAAATATCTTACTCACCCCTGGTCACGAAGCTGCTCCTCCCCCCTACTTGGCCTGAACCTCATCTTCCAACAGTCATTTCTTCTGCTGATTACAAAGCCCATATCCTGGATTCCAGAGAGGAATTTTTCAAAGCTAAAAACTTCCCTTTAGGAAGGACAAAAGACCTCAAAGATGATCTTCCACTTTTTTCATTTAATAATGAACGGCTTTTGACATTTCTCAAAATGAGAGCCTAGGGACTAGATATTATGGTAGGCTTATCTTCACAAGTATCGTCAATTTAATTAAACCAACAGATGAGCCCATAATCGTAACTACATCCTGCTCAGAACCTCACAGTTACAAAGTAATTCCACGTCTGTTCTCTCATTTGCTTCTCGCCATAAGCCTTATGGAAAGAAAGGCAGGTAACACCATCCCCATTTACAGACCAGGAAACTGAGGCATACTGCCATTTCAGTTGGCTTGCTGGATTTGATGGCAGCTTCTTTGGCAGGCACAGAGGGACTGACTGAGGGTAGAGCACATGAAGGTTCTGGTTGAGAACATGGCAATGTGTCACTGGAGCACAGAACCCTGGAAAAAAGCTCTAGGGTAAGGATGGGGCTTATGAAATTTTTGAGTGGGAAGAGAAACTACTTTGGTAGAAATATTGCCTGTAGAGAGCTTCTTCCTCAGGCCTCTCCATTCTTCAGAGCCAACCCAAATCCCACAGATCTGGGAAGCCATATTTTTTTTTAAAGATTTTATGTATTTATTTGGCAGAGAGGCAGAGAGAGCACAAGCAGAGGGGAGGGGCAGAAGGAGACAGAGAAGCAGACTCTCTACTGAGCAGGGAGCCTGATGCCAGGCTTGATCCCAGGACCCTGAGATCATCACCTGAACTGAAGGCAGACACTTGACTGACTGAGCCACCCAGAATGGAAAGCCATTCGTTTTTTTTTTTTTTAAGATTTTATTTATTTATTTGTCAGAGAGAGAGAGAGCATGAGAGCAAGCACAGGCAGACAGAGAGGCAGAGGGAGAAGCAGGCTCCCTGCCGAGCAAGGAGCCCGATGTGGGACTCGATCCCAGGATGGTGGGATCATGACCTGAGCCCAAGGCAGCCGCTTAACCAACTGAGCCACCCAGGCATCCCGGAAAGCCATTCTTAATTATCCACCACAAGGAAACCATAATAATACCACCTTAAGGTTCCCATGTGCCTTAGCTCGTTACAACATCACGACACATTTCTGAGGGTGGCTTTGCCATCTGTTTTACAAACAAAAACAAAGCTTAGGAGGGCTCGCCTGTCCCCAGCTGACACGGTTAATAAGCCACAAAGTCCAGATTTCAAACTACATCACGTCACAGCTGCCTCACGTTCCTGTACACTTATCACATCTTGTATATCATCCAAGTGCCCCCTCATTCCTCCACTGAGTTCTAAGTTCTTGGAGAGCAGACGACAAGCCTTATGTTTCCTTGTAACCGTCCCCACTGCCAGCACTTAGCAGAGCTCCATGTACACAGTAGGTTCTCAATAAACGTCAGATGTTAACTAACTGTTTGGTAGGAACAACAGCTATTAAGAGGGATTTTTTGGTGCTTTGGATGTCAGGCTTTCCGCGGTATATAATTAAAACAAGAGTGAACATGAAATGTATAATTTCTCCTAGCTCTAGCTTAATCAGGCATTCATTACCATGTCTGATTCTGTGTTAGATGAAAAGAACTGCTTAGTAAGCATTTTCTGTGATGAGGATAATCAAATACATACAGATATCAGATTTTTAAAAAGACAAAAGCAAAACCATCCAACCCAAGAGACAATGATCCACATGGCATAATGTTCCACCTGAGACTGAGAACCTTCCAAGACAAAGACAGTACTTGACTAAGGTTGGCAACTGAATACGCAAGGAAAACAGACAGGAAATCAGGGTGCTCGCTGGGATTTTGTATCAAGAAGATGGATGGACCACGCTACCATTCTGGGTCAGAAACAAAGAGAGGCAATGCTTTCAAAGGCTTTTCTGAGAGAAGCAGTTTGCTCTGAATCCTCTTCAGCATAACAATCATTTCATTTACATATTCAGTGATAAGCAAACTTAATAAATATACATGCAATATACAACTTATTACCCTGTTTGGTCTCATTCCACTTGCCCTCCCAACCGATCATTAGTGTATAGCTTTGAAAATATAAAGGGCTCAGAGAAATTCACTGAGATGAGAATTTTTACAATAGAGATTGGCTCATGTACCTTGAAATTGACGTTTGCTAATCTCAGCTAATAACAGCAGTACCTGTCTTCCACACTTTATTGCCAAACCATTCATAGGAATCTTAATGAGCCACTGAGAGGTAGGGCTTCTGACTTCCTTGGTGTTATAAATAAAATGCCACATACCTGTGGGCATTCAACCAACATCAACAAGAGCAAGTATCAGGTGAGTGGTACCTACATTTGTGTCCTCATGGCTGTGGCCATTGGTCTCGACCAATTCCTTGGTACCTTTTAACTGCAAAAGAAAAAACAAAAATCCCAAATGAATAAGCAAGCATATCTGTTAAGTATATAGCATCCTGTTAATTCTGATTTATCTTGAGGTTGCACTTTATAAAACTTCTGAGAAAAAAAAAAAAACCCAGATGGAGCACATAATTCTAATGAGTCTTATTGAAACCAGACCAATACTTTATAAAACTTGGCGGCTGGCAAAAAATAAATGGGTCTTGGTCATTATTTTTTAAATAATAAGATTAGAAAGCAGTTCCATAGGCATAAAATGTATAAAATTGGTTCTTAAGAATAATAAATGATTTCATTTCCTAGTTGTATTGCTATTAATTTCAACCCTGCAGCGTTTGCAAGTTGCCACCAGCTAAATGATGTCATACTAACGATTACTCGTGAATGATGTATTTTCGGTTGTTCTAACATGCCGCAGTGCTACTCTATGTGTCCTCCTTGAGAACATATTTGAATGACTGGCATTGTTTCTGGAGGCCTGAAAAAAAAAAGATGATTTTCTTCTTTTTGTAAAGGAAGGATAGGGAAGACATTTCCTCGGTCACTGAGGCATCAGAAGAAAAGCTCTTTCTCAAATGAGATTTTTAACAGTGAACATTTGAAAACACTACTCTCTTTACTCTCTCAGAAGGCTTAGGAGTGATCCATTATCAGGAGATTTCTGGAAACCTTTAATTGGCATTTTATCCTCGCCCGGCTCAAAGCAGACATTTGGAAGCAGAGAGCAAGGGCAAAGGGTGAGCAGACCTTGCAGCTGCTGGCCAGTATTTCTTCCTGGCTTATTAGTGCTTAGAAAGCAGCAGCTTCGTCATCATCTCTTTTTATGCCAAAAATAAAGTATTCATGGCAGGAAATAAATGCTTAAAGTTGGAAAGAAAAGAAGAAAATAAATGCATGTATATTGACAGTGTGTCTGATCCAGAATATTGGTTCTTTCTGGTTATCTGTACATATTTTAAAAAAGCGTCTTTTTTTTTTTTGTAAAGACAATGTCCAAGTCTCAGCAAGAAAGCCACACACTCTCCATGCCAAGAGAGGGGTTTTGCCAGAGGAGGGGTAACATGAAGAAGCTGAGGCTGGGGCAGCGGACTCTGGACCAGAGGCTCTTTGGCTCATCTGCACATCACTCCCACTTGAGAAACAAGAATTGCGCCCATTGGTCTTCAGGGCTCCCTCACTGATGTTTCCCCCACACAACTACAATATGTTACAGACATGAAAAGCAGATGGGGGCACCTGGGCGGCTCAGTGGGTTAAGCCTCTGCCTTCAGCTCAGGTCATGATCTCGGGGTCCTGGGATCGAGGCCCACATCAGGCTCTCTGCTCAGCGGGGAGCCTGCTTCCCTCTCTCTCTGCCTGCCTCTCTGCCTACTTGTGATCTCTCTTTCTCTGTAAAATAAAATAAGTAAAATCTTAAAAAGAAAAAAAAGGAAAGAAGAGAAAAGCAGACAGGCCCCACAGTGACAGCAAGGCCAGCCAATGTCACAAGGCATGGAAGGACTTAAGACCCTCTCTGTTTTCCTGGCAAAAGGTTTCCGTCTTGCAGGTGTTCCCCTCCTTTCTCCTCACCAACCCCTTCTGCTCACATTAGGTCCTAAGGCTCTGCTTCCATGACACAGAGCCAGCTTAGCAGGGGAAGACTTTGATATTTTGCTGCAGAAGTAAAGGACCACGTCGTGGAAGCCGGTTCCACCCTTTACAAGTTTGCTGGCACGGACAGGCCCACTGCTGTCCTTTGTAAACAGATTCCGTCCTGATGCTCCATGTCCTCCTGTCTTTGGACACTCGCTGTTGGCTCTCCTCGTACTCCCTGTCCACCAGTCCTGCTCCCTGCCCTGCTCTCCTCTGCCGGAGCTGCCACAGGCCACCACTCCCTCCCACACCTGCAGGCTGGTCGATGCTTTGCTCTCACTGGCCTCCACCCATCATTCTCTCTTCTAGCTGCTCCCCTCCTGCAGATGGAGTGGAGGGGCATCCTGGCTGATGATACTGGGGCTTGGGAAGGAGCTCCGGATGTCAAAAGCTGCGGGTTTGGAAAGGAAGAGAAGGGCAGGAGCGGGTGTGTGTGTGTGTATGTGTGTGTGTGTGTGTGTGTGCGGAAGGGATTGAGAGAAGCTGAATCCTAGCAAATAAGGAAAGCTGGGAGCCTTCCTTAGGAGAGCCTGGGGAATAATCCTGCCTCCCCTGATGGAGATGGGGCAGGGGCTCATGACGGTAAGGGTCTGGCCTCATGAACTATTCTTTCTTTTTAGAATTCCCATCAAATGGCATCACTTTGAATAGCAAAGTACTGGGTCTTCAGAGTAAGGTGGGTCGCTTCCTGTGTGTGTGTGTGTGTGTGTGTGTGTGTGTACACAAAAACAAGACCCTAGGCACACACAGACATACTCTTCAGGAGTGATGCTGTTTATCTAGGCCCTACCTACGCAGGCACTGAACAAGGGTTTACACATGTAGTTACTCTACCTACGTCCAAAGAAAGCCTAATGGGGCAATGCTCATGGAGGTACATAGGTGCGTTTTCAAGTGTATGTCAAGTGCTGGTGGTTGGCTGTAAGGAGACGGAGGGAATGTGTCCGCTGTGCTCCTAGTTGCATGGATGATGGGAGCACCCGGCTAGGGGCACTCCAAAGAACAGTCTAGGGACAGCAGGAGCACCCAGATGTGTTTGCTGCGGTGCCTTCTCAGATGGACGTGCTTTTGATGTCTTTGCTTGAAAAGAGCTATCCCCTTTAGATGAGCATAGCAGATCTAAAAATGATTCCTTCCCGGTCATATTTTCTAGCTCTTTAATGATTTTAGTTGTTCTGGAGCTTCTTCATGTTCCCCATTTTTTTTAAGGAATGGGGATGAAGTGTGATGTTTCACTGCTGCCTGTGTATGAGCTTTTTGCTCTCTAAAAATGCAGGCCATACCAAGAAGATACCAGTGCTTTCTGCAAACCTCAGAATCTCTTTTTTGTGACCAGGGCTCAGACTTCAAATCAAAATACAGGCATAGCTCAGAGGCATCGCAGGTTCGGTTCCAGACCGCAGTAAAGCAAGTCAACTGAACTTCTGGGTTTTCCAGTGAATATAAAAGTTTTCACTGTCCTGTGGTCTACTAAGTGTGCAATAGCAGCATGTCTAAAAAGACAACGTACAGAAAAGATGGGAGTCCTCTGGAGAAAGGAGAAATCCACCCCTTCCCATCCCAGCAAAGGGAGGAGAGCGGGGAGTGTCGGGGGGCAGGAGGGAGGAAGAGCACATAACAGCTAAGCTCAGAGCTCTGTCTGATCAGGAGCAAATTTGGACCAAATCAGTGCTGCTCTTCTGGAAGTCTTTCAGTCATGCAGAGGAGGAAAGCCCAGTGAGTTGGGGGCTCCTAGCTAGCCAGTCACTGAGAATTCAGTCAGTTTCTGTCCCATCGAACTTCACCCCAAATCATACACCTTCAGCCTCAGTCACCATTACTCAATCTGTGGTTTCATAAAGCATGTTCCTCCAAAGCTTGTGAAGCACCCACATCTTCACTCTTCTCTCACAAGTCACTTAATACTTTCAGGGGAAAGAACGGAAACTGTATTTTCCAGCTCCCAAGCCATAAAAATCTAAAAACCACTTGTAAAGTGACTGAGTCACAGCTGGCTATATTCTCCCAACGTCATATTTTTAGAAATATCACTTTTGAAGTTATTTCTATGGTATAAAGAACCTTCACATAAGCCACTGTGGGTGAAAAAAAATGTTAAACAAGCTAAATTTGATTACCCCAAAGGGTTGGGGTTACTCTGTGTGATTTTTTTTTTTCCGCCTCCCAATTACCAGTCATTCCATCCTTGGCAACGTGGGAAGGCCAAAAATAGGAAAGCATTTCAAGAGCTCTCCCGTGCAGATAGGGAGCTCAGATTTCACTGGGATTTCACCCTGCTGCCCAGCAATCCATCTTACCCTGCTGTAAGACAATACTTCCAAGTCCACTTATCAATGTCAGGCCACACTTCAGTATCAAAGAAAGCCGGGATGAAATGGTCAGATTTACAAACTTCATAGAAAAGGTTTGTTGCTCACTGTGGTTAGATAAGTGCCCTGATGGGCGGGGATGATTTTTTCTTTTTCTAACATCCCTGTGAATCAGTTGTTCCCATTCATATGTCTGCCCAAGTGCTGCAGGTAGTGCTGAGTGCATGTTCCTCACTGTAACACTTAAGGGGAAACTAGCGGCTTGCTTTGACATATATCTGCATCTCTGAGACTTTAAAACTTTATCAAAATCTATTTGTCTTTTGGAGGAAATTTTCACAGGTCACTGGCAGGCTCAGGTGGTCCCCATCAGGGCAGGAATGAGGACAGATTGTGAATTCTACGCAGCAACGCTGCCGGGAGGTGTGATGGGTAGAGACGGACAGTACCGCGGACGGGCTTCAGAAACATCTGGGTGCGGGTAGGGCAGGAGGGATGCATGTGTCCAAATCGGAGCTGCTGCCTTCCCTTACCTGCTCCTGGAGGACTTTAAGTAATGCCTGCGTGTGTGACTGCTCTTCCTTTGCTTGTTCCAGTTCTGACTTCTTGTTGTTTAACTCCTCCTGGATGGTCAGCAATTGCTGTCAAAGTAAGAACATTTAAGTTAAGTAGGATGGAAGGCCTGGTGACTGTGAGATATTAACAATCCTTCAAACGCATGAGGAGATTTTTGCATGTTAATAGCTTAATCCAGACTTCAGTTAACTTTTGTGCACACCCATTCACTTAGTGTAACAATATTGCAGATTCTTTTTTTTTAATAGTTTATTTATTAACTTGAGAGAGAGAGCACAGAGGGAGAGGGAGAACAATGAGCAAGGAGCCCGATGCCGGACTTGACCCCAGGACTCTGGGATCATGACCTGACCCAAAAGCAGACGCTTAACGGACAGAGCCACCCAGGTGCCCCAATACTGCAGGTTCTGATACATATTTAGGCTGTTGGGAACCTGCTATATGGTAAAACAAGTCTGGGCTCGGTATTTATCAATGCACCCTCATAGTCCTTGAAACAAATGTGTATTTGTAAAAATATGCAAAATAGTGTTAATAGACAATAGCTCTTGACAGATGAAGAAGTTAAATAATTAAAAAAAAAAACTGGATAGGATCCGTCAGTTTGCCCAAGGTCACTTCGTCTGACATCAGACTGGAAGGCTGGCCTTCCAACAGCAGCTCTGTAGAGCTATTTCCCCAGTGGCCGGGACCACGAGAGATCCTTTTACTTTCTCTGTTATGACGGTGATGTTTTATTAGATCAGCAGGACTGAAGTCCAAACGGCAATCAATGTATCAGCCGAGAAAACTGCTGATCTAAGCTGTCAAAACACTAAGCTATGGCCTGCACTGCTATTTTTAAGCAGGACCACTGAAGGGATTTCTGTAAGCCTTGCCTTGAGCTTCCCTGGCCCTATCCACTGTAACTCATGTTGAGGCTTAGCCCCTGTCTGCCAGGAGCACCCAGTGCAAATTCTCAGCGACAGGGTTATAAGTTAATATATATGCAGGCTGGGAAACACATTCACACATTCGAGAGCGTTGCAAAGGGCCACAGAAAAGGCTGTATCAACTCAGAGGATTTTTTTTTTTTTTAATAAATAAACCACATTCACTTTACTAGCATGTGTTGGTGATGCTCAAACATGACGGATCCGTGCCGTGGTTCTTCGGCATTTACTCAGGAGCTTCCTAACAACAAAGGGCCAGTTGGAAAAGACAGAAGAGCCTTTCTCCCACTCGCACATAACAAGTGCTGTGCCAATGACAGAAAGTGTTAGCACATTCCTGCCACGAAGACAGGGGTCCCCAGCAAGGAGGCTGCTACTGGGTGGGCAGCGGGGGCAGCTGTCGCACAGCTGCCTGGCTGGCTCTGAACACCCCTGGGTCTGAGGAAACACCGGTGCAGGATTGCTGAGGCTTAAACCCACCAACTGGAAAGATTAAACTAAATCTTTAAAACCTAGTTTTGGGGTATGCTGGAGAGCAGGCAGCACTCAGCAAACACGCTGTGCTTTCTCCTGGGCTTGCTTCTCCTATCCCCTGCTTTGGCACTGGATATACATTTAAGAACCTACTTTTGTTTCCCGCCCCCCACCCCACACAAACAGTGATTTCCTTGCCATTTCCTAAAAACTCAACACCTCCCATTTCACCACCTGCGCACGTGAGACTCACAGGTCAGGTGACACACGTCCCACACCGGTGCCCTCAGTGCCCTATGTGATTTAATTGTGCATCAATCGATTAAAGTACAGAAACCAGAGAGCCCATATTGTACTTTGGCATCCCAACAAGTACCTAAAATCACTGCTTCCAGAGAGTGGGGAGTGACTCTTCTCCTTCATTGTCATTCACGACTGGCCCCCAGAACCGCTCCCTGGGCTGGGGCAGAGGGGGATGCTGATGCTTGGACATTGACAACACCCAGGGAGTTTTTACGTTTAAGACAAGTTTCAAACCCAATCCTTAAGCCTCCTTTAAACAGGAGCCAAAGGAAGGTCAGGAAATCATCTTCCAAGGTAGGTAGCTTATGTCTGTTCACTGCAGCAGCTGGGGCCGCAGGTGACAGCTAGTGTCCAGCGGAAGAGGGCTGGCTCGGTCAGGGACAGGCATCTGTACGGCGGGGTCCATGCAGCCAGGGAAAACCACAAACGTGTCTGCGCATGGAGGAAGCCCAGAGTACACGGTGCCCCCACGGACATGTCAGGCTATAGGAAGGGCTCACTGAATTTTGCAACGTGCTTGTAGGAAAGGATCTGGATACTTTCCCTGGGTGTGTGGGTTTAAGGATCATTAGGTCGGTTTTGCTGGTAATTTTCTGGTATGTCTGTAAGGAGCAGATGTTGCTTAAGTAATGTTGTTATTACCAGCACTGAACAAATAAGAGGGGAAGTGAGATTTGTATTGGAATCTGCCATTTCATCTACACATTTACAACACCACTTTATTCTACTGAAACACACATACACACACACACACACACACACACACACACACATACACACACACTCTTACCCTGGACCTCATTTCTCATTCCATTCTTCCTGGGAATCACACTTTCTATTATTTTTTATTGTATTTATTTTACTTTTTATTTTTAAATTTTTTCCTTAATTTAAGTATAGTTGCCACACAATGCTATAAAAGTTTCAGGTGATTTGACAATTGTCTGCCTTGCTCCATGCTCACCACAGTTAAGTGTGGTCACCATCTGTCACAATACGATGTTGTTATGATATTATGGACTATATTCCCTATGCTGTATTTTTCATCTCTGTGGAATCACTTTTTAAAATAAAATCTCTTCTCTGTCATCCTCACTTCCTTCTCCTATGTAGGCAACTACTTTCAATTGTTTGTATCTTTTTTGAGTATTTTTTTCTAAAATATATGTTGATTTCTGAGGATGCATTTTTATGTGATTTTGTCATGTTTCTTGTTACTTATGTTTTTACTAAGCACCATTTTTCAAAGACCCATTCATATGATACATACATCCATATGCATCTAACCTGTTGCTTCTGAGGGCTGCGTAATACCCTATGGAGTCCGTCCACCCAGTTATACCTGATCCATTCTCCCAGAGAAAGCTACTCAGATTACCTCTAGTTATCACCCTATACAAGGTTTCAGTGGAACATGCTGGTGCACATCACCTTACAGGCCTGAAGGAGGATTTCCAAGCATGCCTATCCAGTGGCGGAACCCTGCACCATAGGGTGTGCCTAAGGGGTCAAGTTGCCCAAGATGCTCTACCAAATGGTGCCAGTCTACCCACCCACCGGTGGTATTCAAGAGTCTCTGTGCCCCACAGCCATACTAACTCTTAGCATTGCCCACCCAGCTTTCTAATACTTGTCAGAGTTCTCATATTTGTGTAATAATATAGAGATTCTTCATGAAACATTTTTGTACTTCTCTAAGTCCTTATTTTTAAATTTTTTTTATTTTTAAAATATTTTGTTTATTTGTCAGAGAAAGAATGAGCACACACAAGCAGGGGGGACAGCAGGCAGAGCAGGGAGCCCCATGTAGCACTCAATCCCAGGACTCTGGAATCACAACCCGAGCCGAAAAAAGATGCTTAACCAACTGAACTACCCAGGTGTTCCCTCCTTGTGATTTTAAATATGGCATCATATGCTTGCTAGCAGCTGAGGTTTATTCATATTTCTTTGAAGACTATTCAAGGGAAATGGTTCTTAAGTATGGGAATCATTTTTTATTTAAATATATTATTTACTTTAGCGAGAGAGAGCACAAGCAGGGGGAGGGGCAGAGGGAGAGAGAGGGAGAGAATCTTAAGCAGAGCCCTTGTGGGGTTCGACCTCACGACCCTGAGATCATGACCTGAGCAGAAACCAAGAGTTGGATGTTTAACCTGCTGAGCTACTGAGGCGCTGCAAATATCGGGAACTTTTCAAAACTATACTGATTTTTGGGGCCTCAAGAAGACCGATTAACTCAGAATATCTAGGCAATGATAGTTTAAAAGAAAACAGCAACGACAACCTTAATAGATAATTCTAATATGCAGCTGGGATGAAAACCACTGTTTCCTTGAATGCTCATTTAAGCCTCCTTTTACTAGAGTGTGACGTCCATCCAGAGTGCCCTCCTTATACTGTCCTGTCACCGATGCTTTACTCCTGGCCGGCCAGCATGCCAGGTTCTTTTCCTCTTGCTCCATGCCTTCTCTAGGGCATCTGTTCACATCCTTGACTTCAACTGCACATCTGATATGCTTACGCTTTACAAGCATGACTTCTTAGCCTCTGCCTCATTCCTACTACCCACTAAACCCTTACCTTATAGTGTTACAACTCTGTGTATGATCACACTTCCCATCCTGTACTCAAGTTTGCTCCCCTGGAATCCAGAGTTAAAAGCTTGAAGTCCATCCCTTTGTAACCTCCATGTCCACTCCTCTGCCTTTCTCCCATTCACACTGTCATAGTTAAGGCAACATTTTCCCCCACTGGATTTGTTTGTTCCCTCATCATTCATTCTAGGCTCCTGAGAGAACCAACCATTTAAAAATTCAAGTGCTCCCATACTTAAAAATATTACTGGTTCAACATTTTTCACAGAATTAGAACAATAATACTAAAATTTGTATGGAACCACAAAAGACCCCCAAGAGCCACAGCTATCTTGAGAAAGAATAACAAAATTGGAGGTATCAAAATTCTGGATTTCAAGACCTACCGCAAAGCCATGGTAATCAAAAGAGTATGGTAGCAGGACAAAAACAGACAGATCAATGGAAAAGAACAGAGAGTCCAGAAATAAACCCACGCATATAAGGTCAATCTACAGCAAAGGAGGCAAGAATATACACTGGGGAAAGGACAGTGTCTTCTGTAAAATGGTGCTGGGAAAACTGGACAGCTACATTCAAAAGAATGAAACTGCATGACTTTCTTAGACCATACTCAAATTTAGACCAATTTAGACTTAGACCATAAACTCAAAATGAATTAAAGACCTAAATGGGAGACCTGAAACCATAAAACTCCTAAAAGAGAAGGTAGGCAGGAATTTCTCTGACATTGGCCATAGCAACATTTTCCTAGATATGTTTCCTCAGTTGAGAGAAACAAAAGCAAATATAACTCCTGGGGCTGTGCTAAGGTAGAAAGCTTCTGCATAGTGAAGGAAACCATCAACAAGACAAAAAGGCAACCTACTGAATGGGAGAGGATATTTGCGAGTGATATAGCTGATAAGGGGTTTGTATCCAAAATATAAGAAGAACTCACACAATTCAACATCAAAAAATGTGGTCTGCCTAAAACTAATAGAACATTGTGTGTCAACTATATAAAAATAATTTACAAATACTTTTGGCTCCCCACTCTCTACTGGATAAAACCCAAGCCACTGATCTCATCTTTCCCTGGATGTGCCAGGTCCTTTCCTGACTCTGAGACAAGGTCACTATCCAGAATTCTGCTGGGCAGATTACTATCCATTCTTTTATTCATTTATTTATTTATTTAAAAAGATTTTGTTTGTTTATTTGACAGAGAGAGACACAGCAAGAGACGGAACACATGCGGGGGACTGAGAGAGGGAGAAGCAAGCTCCCCGCTGAGCAGGGAGCCTGATGTGGGGCTTGATCCCAGGACCCTGGGATCATAACATCAAGCAGATGCTTAGCAACTGAGACACCCAGGCACCCCTCATTCTTCCATTTAAAAAATGTTTTCAGATGAGTACCACCCACATTATGACTTTACACAATAGAGAACAGTCTCATCCAATAGAGAGCCATGACTCCTCAGTAGGGCACACGGTTAAGCAGTGAAGTGGCCTCACCCATTTGGCCTGGTGCCTTTGTCCACGGCAGCACCTGTCCAACCATATGTGGCATCCTTGTGTTCTTCTGCAATAAAGACCTCCCAATCACCCAAAGCTAACTGTCCTAATTTCTATGCTCCCAAAGCACTTCATATGCAATACTGCCCTTCATAGGAACTTCCCCAACTAGACTATACCCACCTGAGCCTTTGGCTCAGGTCATGATCCCAGCATCCTGGGATCGAGTCCCCACATCGGGTTCCCTGCACAGCAAGAAGCCTGCTTCTCTCTCTCCCTCTGCTGCTTCCCCTGCTTGTGCTCTCTCTCTCTCTCAAATAAATAAAATCTTGAAAAACAAAACAATTAGGTCATCCCTAACACATAGTAGGGCCGAATGAATGAATGAGTAAAGAAAGGAATGAATGCTTGCTCTGGTTTCCCCACTTATAGGAGTAAGCCGTGATCTAGTAGAAAAACAAAACAAAAAACTGCACACATAGACAAAAACCAAAACAACTACAATACCAAAAACTACCTGAGGGTCTGTCACTGGGAGGTTCATTGTTGTAGACATCAGGACACACAGGTACACATAGGGAGACAAAGGGAGAATATGGAGCTTTCAGAAAAGAATAGCAGTTCCATGGAAGACATTTTCATTCCTGATTCTGGCAGTCCCAGATCTCTTCCTTAATCTAATGGGGACTATTTCTTAAAAGGCTTATTAGGCAATCCACTCATGGGATGTGTAATTCTCTAATTTCTTCCCTGTGTTCCATCAGAGAGAAAAAAAAAAAAAAGAACCAAACCACTACTAGAGGAAAAACAAGATCAACACCCCCTAGACTATTTTCCACTTTCTTCCAGATTAATGTTTTCCTTTGTTTACAAGGCATGAACTCGCGAATCTAATGTTTATGTATGCAAAACGGTGGTGGTGCGTCAAAACTGCTATTCTTCGTTTGACTAGACATCCTGTAAAACGACGAGCTGCCCTGCACCTAGGTAATTTAAGTCAGCCTCTCTGGTTCTTCTTCACTTGAAATGTAGGGGACTGTATCATCTTCTTTCTAGTTTGAATGTTGAAGTACTAAAATGCCTCAATTACAGAAGTTCACAGGCAGCTAGAACTTAATCAGAGGAGTCTCTCGGTTGGATTGGCTGACTGCAGCATAATTTTAATTTAACACTGGAGAGTATGACATTAAACAGATGCACTATTACATTTTTTGGTGGTTACAATCGAGTGTGCTCCAATTAGACAATTATCCATATGCCAATCAAGAGCGAACACTCTGGCAGCCAATAACAGGTAAATAAATGCCGTACCTGACACATCTTGGTATTTCCAGGCCACTGATTTAATAGGATCGTTTGTAATGCTCTTTGGGGATGTAGACTTCCGTGTGTAATGGGTCTTTCTCTCTGACAAATTCAAAGAGCATTACAAATGTTATTTGGAGCCCCGGAATAAGTGAGGTCAAATTTCCATTTCTACAGATGGGCGAATCATGGCCACACAAAGGTTAAGTCATGTATGCAAGGCCACTCTGTCTGAGAGAGACCTACCACTTGCACATCTCAATTTTCCTGCTTCAAACCGTGATTTCCACCCTGACAACCACACTGCACTGCCAGCTGAAAATGGAAATCAGGACATGCCAAACCCGAAATCCTCCTAGCAACAACTTCTACCCAGGCATTCACCATTTCCACTTAAAAGCGAGGCTGCTGGAGGCATGCTTTTGTGTATACTTTTGTGAAAACCTGTGGTGCATTTAACTTCACTTTAGAAACTGCAACCCCAGGGTGCCTGGGTGGCTCAGTTGGTTAAGCGTTTGCCTTTGGCTCAGGTACTGATCCCAGGATCCTGGGATCGAGCCCCTGCATCGGTCTCCCCTCACAGCAAGAAGCCTGCTTCTCCTCTCCTTCCACTGCTTCCCCTGCTTGTGTTTTCTCTCTCCTTCTCTCTCTGTCAAATAAATAAATAAAATCTTTTTAAAAAATTACAAAACAAAAAAACCTGCAACCCCTGTCCTTGTCTTTTTTCCTTCAATTTTACAATTTTGTTACCAAGGTGAAGTTTTTTTTTTTTTTTTAAGATTTTGTTTATTTATTTGATGGACAGAGATCACAAGTAGGCAGAGAGGCAGGCAAAGAGAGAGAGGAGGAAGCAGGCTCCCTGCTGAGCAGAAAGCCCGATGTGGGGCTAGATCCCAGGACCCTGGGATCATGAACCTGAGCCGAAGGCAGAGGCTTTAACTCACTGAGCCACCCAGGCTCCCCAAGGTGAAGTTTTGATATAGCTAGCAGTTTATGGAAGGTTAGATTCCCTAAAAGCCACAAACAACAGAGCAGGTACTCTCTACATGAAGTGTCCCGGCAACATTCCAGTAGAGGCTGGCACTTAGAGAATTGTGGTAACAGGAGTCTCCGGCAGGACTGGTGGACAGCTGAGAGGGTCGGCATAAAATTGAGAGGACCCACAGCACAAGATTCTCTAATAATGGCTATAACCAGTAGAGGCTCCCTAGGAGATTTTTGGGAATCAGTTTAGATATTAGGAGAATACGGACTCAGGGAGTCCATTTTGAATCAGAATTCATTCTGTTTATTTGAAATGAGCCACTGAATATTCATGCATCAAAGCCTGGAAATATCTGAACCCACAAAGGGTCATCAATTTAAACCTAAAGGTGTTTTTGCTCTTTTGATTCAGTTTTAATGTTATTCCACCTCTATAACTTTGCTGTAAATTAGATGCCCTCCTCAGTGGGATATGCCTTTGAGGCCAGTCAAATATCTGTTGAGGAAGTGAGGTCTAGGGCCTTCTGAAGGCCGTGGTAGATGTGACTGTTGCTGGGTCAACCGACCCCAGCAGGTTTTTTTTTTTTTTTCTTAAAGATTTTGTTTATTTGACAGACAGAGATCACAAGTAGGCAGAGAGGCAGGCAGAGAGAGGAAGGGAAGCGGGCTCCCCGCTGAGCAGAGAGCCCGATTCGGGGCTTGATCCCAGGACCCTGGGATCATGACCTGAGCTGAAGGCAGAGGCTTAACCCACTGAGCCACCCAGGCGCCCCTCCAGCAGGTGTTTTAATACGGGGGGTGGGGGAGGGGGGAAGCTACGCAGCCAGGCCTGCAAGCCTCCAGCATCACCCTGCCTGTGCACTTGGTCTCTAATCTGGTTTCTCCATTTTAGCCTGTGATCTGAACCCCACCCTGGCCAGCTCTGCCAGACCCTTGTCACCTTATCCTGCAGTAAGGAGACAAGATGCATCCATTTATCCTTTCTCCCTTAGTGAGATTCTGCTACCCAAACACAGCTTACTGCTTCCCCCCCGGCCCTGGCCCAAACCACTTAGGTATGTCAGCCATTAGTCCTGCTGATGAAGTCACCTGTGCCTGCTTTCCCTCTATCACATGAATCCTGAGCCAATCACTGATTGTTAGGGGAAGTTTGAGATGTGGAATATCAAGTGCATATGATGAGAACGTAAGAGTAGGGCTGTGCCAGAAGGCAAACACATCTCACCGTATTCCTGACAGAGGAAAGCGAGCTGGCTCAGGGGAAGGACAGTCAAAGCAACAACTTTCACTTTTCTCCTTGGGGGGCAAAAAAAAAGATGAATTGAACTAGCCTGAATTTTCTTGTCACACAAGGTGGTAAGACGACTCAAGATCTATTCTAGTTTAAAATGTCATCTGCTTCCACCTGGGGATGAAACTGCACTTCAATTTACGGTAAGGTACGAGGGTAACCGAGCCTGTGGCCCGTTTTATCAATCGCGATGCCTCTCTGTCGGCCTCCAGCATGGTGACCCCTGAG
This sequence comes from Taxidea taxus jeffersonii, assembly GCA_003697995.1. Classification (NCBI taxonomy): domain Eukaryota; kingdom Metazoa; phylum Chordata; class Mammalia; order Carnivora; family Mustelidae; genus Taxidea; species Taxidea taxus. The sequence goes on along the minus strand of ML105729.1, from coordinate 85,695 downwards.
GGAGAAACATCTCTAGGAGAGAGCTCCACCGTTCAGATGACTGATAACAGGAACACTGGATCAGAGAAATGAAATTGTGCTCTGAGCCTAATATCCTATTACACCAGGCTATACATATTTAATTCCTTGGGTCTTTCCTCATAAATCAATTCCTTCAGGCCCTTAATCTCGTCAATATCTTTTCTGATATTGAATTTTAAATGCCATTCTCATTGCTAGGCAGAAAAGCAATCTCTCACTCGTGATGGGATCAGGCTTCATTTACAGCCAAGAGACCCTGGAGTATCACCCTATTCCCTGACCCTGCTGTTAAGATCCTAATGTGGACCCAAGCCAAACAGTCCAAGCACAGGCCGGACTGGGGGCTTGCCCTCTCATAGGTCAAGACCATGAACTGGGGTCATGACTATCAGTCTTCTTCCCAGAAGTCTGAGCCAGTTCTCATCAACTGATGAGAAAGTGATCATTTTCAAGGGCCTTGGGCTTGGGCCCTCAAGAGGGTGTCTGAGACCCTGAGGCATAGGGCACCTGGCCACCCACTCAGGTTGGTGTGCTCTGACAAGGATTCTTTTCTCTGAGTGTATGAGTAAGGGTCTGACAGAAGGACACACACAGTGTGCCTACATCTGAGCAAGATCTCAATGGGCGTGGGTGAGATGAACAGAGGGCACGGGCTGTGGATTCTCTAGAGGAGAGGAAGTACCTGACCCAGAGAGTAGGAGTGTTGCCAGGTTCCCAGGGGCTGGCCCAGACCACTGGGATTTCCCCTGCTGTCAAGAAGGGAAAAGTCCACAGACCTGTGAGTCTTGCAAAATTTCCAAAGGGAAGAAGGAGTGACAAATATAAGACTTCAAGAGTGACTAAGGCTGGGAAGCACCGGGAGGCACTGAGATGCAGAACTGCAGGCCTAAGTCTGCAGTCAGTGGTGGGATATCAAGGGCCGAGGCCTGAGAGCTGTCTGCCTCAGCACAGGAAATAAGCAAGTGCAACTGTCTGAAATTTAACAATAAAAAAAAATAACTAAAGGTGCATCCACTTATTATCATTGTGTACCAGTAATTCTACACAAACTCAGTGATAAAGTACTCCTGTCTGACAAAAATCCTTTGTTGGTCTCAAATTGCTGCTGTTCCAGTTAAGATTTAATATATATGTAATCTTCAAATTAACACATTTTCATTACTTACCCTTTAACAAACATACTCTGTGTAGAAACTAATTTGGAACATGTCCAGCTTCTGCTCCCACTCCCCACCCGCCCTGCCCTCCCCCCATCTCTTGCATGGAACTCGGCTACACACATTGGCTTCTAAATCCCTGGAGCTTTCTTTAGACACAGTGTCTCCAATCCCATTAGCACTGCCAAGTGTATTCCTACACTTGCACAGTAGATCTGAAATAAACGAAGACAGCACAACTATTGCAAAGACTAAGAACTAGAACCTGAGCTACTTCAAGTCATTCCACAGGATCTGTGAAAGAATCTTTAGGTTTAAGATTTAAACAACAGAACTTGATGAGAACCATGAGTGGTATTATTTTTGGTAAGTGTGAACTTTAGCTCATAGGTTAAGTATTCTCACTGAATTAAGAGTATTTCAAAAATTGAAATGCATTCTTTTAAAATTGTTTGCTTTAAAGCTAAAGGACGAGGGGCGCCTGGGTGGTTCAGTGGGTTAAAGCTTCTGCCTTCGGCTTAGGTCATGATCTCAGGGTTCTGGGATCGAGCCCTACATTGGGCTCTCTGCTCAGCAGGGAGCCTGCTTCCCTTCCTCTCTCTCTGCCTGCCCCTCTGCCTACTTGTGATCTCTATTAAATAAATAAATAAAATCTTTAAAAAAAAAAAACTAAAGGACAAATAAAGAAAATGTTACATCAGTGGTACAATTAATAGTTGCCTCAACCGTTTTTCATTTGGTTTTCTTAAAATTCACTTATTTACTGGGGACAATTATTTATATCCTGTGTACCATAATTAAAGAATCAAAGTTCAAACTGTTTGTTGGATTAAAAAAACTACCAAATAGATAGTTGTAAATTTTTTTCCTTTCATTATACCATTTTAGTTTTGGGGATTTTTTATAAAGGCAAATTATATGTAAAAATCAATAGGAAAATGTTAATGTCTGCTTTTCTTTCTTGGTAGTTATTATTCACTTTACTTCATGATTATTACTGAAAGTAATTTTGTCATTTAGAGGAGGATGTATTAAAAAAGGATCCTTTCCGAGTTCAAATTCCACTAGGCACCTCACTGACTAGCAGCCCAATATCTGGACTAGAGAGGGAGATCATGACCTTGGCTTGCTGGGTGGAGGAGGGGAGGCCAGGTTTCTTCAGACATGGTTTTTAGAGACCATCTCTTTCACTTGACTATCCTTCTGGGAGGGACTTGCATTACAAATGGATACTTTTTGGCATTTTATAATCCAGTGGAGTTACTGGCCATAATACCCTCTATCCTGATAAAGCAACATTATTATCAAAAATATATAGATATATCTCTCCATATATATATATGGAGAGAGAGAGAGAGAGAAGCATTGGTGAAAAGGCAAAAAATAAGCCACTGGTCAGCATTTCAAGGCTAGCGTGGTTAGCTCCCTCACTGTATAACCTACAGACTACTTTACTGCTCTCATCTCTTTTTCTCTCACAATTGTCTCCTGAAGAATAATTTATCATTTGAGAAGCAAAACATCAATTAATTTCTTGAATAGTGAATATAGGAAATGCAAAAGTGGTTTGGAAGGCTCTAAAACCCATTTTCCTTTCTTCACATTTTTCTTTTCTTTTTTTAAGACTTTTAAAATCTTGTTCATTTGAGAGAGAGAGCACACCATCGAGAGCAGGAGCAGGGGGAGGGGCATGGGCAGAGGGAGAGGCAGAGGGAGAAGCAGACTCCCCACTGAGCAGGCAGCCCCACGTGAGGCTTGATTCCAGGACCCCAGGATCATGACCTAAGCTGAAGGCAGACTTTAACCAACCAAACCACCCAGGCGCCCCAATTTTTCTTTTTTAATAGTGTGATTTGCAGGGTCATTTCAGCTTTCTGGTTTTCACTTTCTTTCCATGTTAAATAAAGATAACAATACTCACCAGTAGGGTACTATGAGACTAAAGAACATCCATTAAGTACGTGAGGCTCCTTGAATGGTGAGGAGTACCAAGTTAAATCAAAGTGCTACTATTATCTTCTTTGCAAGAACCTCCGGAGAGACTAAGACCCAGCAAGGTCAAGTGACTTTTAACTTACCGAGTGGGCAGTCCTGGGATTAGTATTCAGAGACAAAGGGCTGTGATTCAGCCCCACCCAGCCATGCTGGTTGCCCTCCTTCAGCAATTTTCAAAACGCAGGGCAGCCAACTTGAATTAACACTATTCATGCAATTCACAAGGGAAGGCGTCAAATGCTTTGCTGAAGTAGGAGTATATGTCAGTGATAATTCTCTCCATTGCCTTTGCTGGCAATTCCACTGCAAGTGATAATCCAATTTGCTGGGACTTATTTATGCCTATCACTTTTTTTTTTTTTTTTGCAATTATATGAGGTGGTCATCACCCCGGCCTCTGGGCACATGTACAGCTGTTAATGTAGAAATTTAAAATATTAACACGCTTTCCAGCCAGGTTGGCCCATTTACTTCAAACAAGAACTTGATTGAACAGCTGGGTCTTGCACTGTGCCCCAAAGGCCGATAGAGATTTGTTCTTTCTTTGCAGCATTTATAACCCAGTCATGATCAGAGCTTAGAGATAGAAAACCCTTTATGGGTGACTTTTGACCGAAGTCCTGTGGCCATCTTTGGAGGTGGCTCATACAAAATGATCTGGGCCTCATTCAGTTTAGCTCCTGAAGAGCCAAACCATGCTCTTTCTAGACTCATTAACATCAGATGTTACCACCATCACTCACTTCCTGGCTTGTAGTTTTAGGAAAACAGCTTTTGACTTAATGGTTATGGGATAAGAACATGTGTTGCAGTCTTAAGAGTTTTTACTTGAATCTTAATGGTGAGAAGTTGTACTGCTCTAACATGGTCTGCAGAAAAACGAAGTGAGAGAGTATAGCGGTACATTCTGTCTCTGTGTCAGCCATAGATGCCGAAGGATGGAGAACTTTCTCTGCTGTGGGTCTAGAAGGACTCCACCACCCACATTACTTACCTGCTAGGTACTGCTGAACTTTAATGAAGTGAGTTAATTCAATGATGACGATATTCCCACATCTCCTTTGTTAACACAAGTTACCATGTCTTTATAACTAGGACGTCTAGGGGCAGGATCAGAATAAAGAACAGCCCTTGAACTTACTAGCACTTTGAATCTTTAGGTTCTACTGTGACAAGCTCTGCAAATAACGGGCATGTTCATATATCACAGAGGAGGAGTGAGGCAGAGGAAGTCTGCTGGCTTCCCCAAAGGCTCCAAGTTATTTTAATACATTTAGCCTGGTCTGCAAGCCCACGTGTATGAGTCTCGTTGCAACTAGCATCTCTGGAGATCTCCACGTTTCCCCCATTCCCTCCTCCAGGGCTGAGCCCTGGGTAGACAGGTTTGGGTACAATGAAAAGAGTTTTCCTGAGGGGCTTTAACCACCGTAGGTGGCCCGTGTGACAGCTCCAGAACCCCCAACTACTTTAGGTTTTCTCTGAACTGCATGCTGTCTTTAAGGGGAAAGCAACAGCAGCAGCAACAACAGAAAGCTTCAACACACCCTGTCGCTGTGAATCGTGGCGTATATATTCTCAACACCTGCGGCTGAACTCTAGCTGGTAAAATAAAATACAGCACCACCCATCTTGCCTGGATCGCAAAAATGCAGACAGAAAATTACCATTTTAAACCAATCTTCTCTGCTACGGAAACATTCAATATAGGGAGCGTTAAAGAAGTGAACTGAATTACTCAGACTCTTTGCCACAAATGGTGCCAGCATGGCCATGAACGGTAACAGCAAGAAAGGCTCCCAAGGTATACAAATGAACAAAAATGAGAGCTGTAGCTTTACACTTAATATCAGTCTACCCCATGAAGCATTCCTCCAGCCTCAGGAGTCCTCTCACTCAAGATCGGTGACTACATGCACTTGAACATTATTTGCACCCGTGTCCTTTTAACAAAAGTTTCCATCACGGGTTTCCCAAAGTCAGCTCAAAGACTTCTCCTGACAATGATGGCACAGAAAAGATCATCACCCATGATAAAAAGCTGGTGGAGTGAGCAACACGGGATAATACCAAAGTTAGTGTTAATGACTTGGAATTTTTCAAAAAGAAAGAATAGGGAAACCACATTTTTAGGGTCTGCTGGCAGACTTTGGGCAGTAATCATTTTTCTGCTTCCAGATGATAATTTAAAAATATAAATCATGACACAGAGCAAGTCATCCAAAGCAGTTACATTATAGCCCAAGTAATTATGTCAGGATTAAGAAAGATTATGTTGGGATTACTTGAGGAGGGTTAGAAAATAATCACTTGTTTTGCCACTGAGTTCACTGTGGATCATCTTCAACCAGATAAGAAAGTTCTCTTTTGTTTATTTAGTTATTTTTAAAATTTTATTTATTTATTTGACAGAGAGAGACACAGTGAGAGAGGGAACACAAACATGGAGAATGGGGGAGGGAGAAGTAGGCTTCCTGCTGAGCAGGGAGCCTGATGCAGGACTCAATCCCAGGACCCTGGGGTTCACCATCTGAGCTGAAGGCAGATGCTTAATAACTGAGCCATCCAGGCTCCCCAAGAAAGTTCTCTTTTTTTTTTTTTTTTTT
>ML105729.1:29032-79819 GCA_003697995.1 Taxidea taxus jeffersonii | reverse complement strand
GAGGAAGCAGGCTGTCCACAGAGCAGAGAGCCCGATGCGGGGCTCGATCCCACGACCCTGGGATCATGACCTGAGCCGAAGGCAGCGGCTTTAACCCACTGAGCCACCCAGGCGCCCCAAGAAAGTTCTCTTTTAATCCAAGTTCTTAAATCTTTATTTTTCCTTTGTTGTGTTATTTTTAAATCATGAATGGGTATTCTCTAGCTATTAAACTAGATTATTCTGGTTCAATCCTGTTAATGGGACTTATTACATTAATAGACTTTTGTAATGTTGAACTAACCTTGCATTCCTGTAATGAATCCAATAGGGTGGTTTATAAAATACCAGATTAAGTTAGCTTTAAAAAAGGAATTTTAAATCTATGTTCCTAAGTGAGACTGACTTATAATGCCCCCGGCCCCCTCTTTTTTTTTTTTTTTTTTTAACTGTCCTTGCCCCTTTTTGGTATCAAGTATCCTAGCCTTATGAATTAGTGATGACATGTTTCCTTCTTTTCTGTTCTCTGAATGAGTTTGTAAAAGGCTGGCATAATCCTCGTTGAATGGTAAAACTTGACTGTAAATCCATTCTGGGACTGTTGCTCTGATGTTAAGATTTGAATAATTTTTTAAAAAAAGTCTTATTTATTTGAGATAGAGCATGTGTGCATGGGGGTGCAGTGGGGGAAGGGACAGAGGGAGAGACAGAATCTCCAGCAGACTACCCACTGAGCATGGAGCCTAACATGGGCCCTGATCCCAGGACCTTGAGATCATGAAATCAAGAGTCAGAGGCTCGAATGACTGTGTCACCCAGGTGCCCCAAGATTTGAATGATTTTTAATGATATGGGTCAGGCTTTCAATTTCTTCCTGATTTAATTTTGGTAAGGTATTTTTTTTTCCTATAGGAATTTATCCATGTCACCAAAGTTTAAGAATTTGTCATAAAGATATTTCTGATTTTCTCATATGTCTGTAGTTATTCCTCATTTTAATTTTTTTAAAAGATTTTATTTATTTATTTGACAGAGATCACAAGCACACAGAGAGGCAGGCGGGATAGGGGGGAAGCAGGCTCCCTGCTGAGCAGAGAGCCCAATGCGGGGCTTGATCCCAGGACCCTGAGATCATGACCTGAGCTGAAGGCAGAGGCTTAACCCACTGAGTCACCCAGGCCCTTTCATTTTAATTTTTAATATTATTTATCTGGACCTCTTTTTTTGCAATTCATATTACCAAAGATTTTCCATTTTATTAGTCTTTTCAAATAAACAGGATTTAGCTTTGTTGACCTTCTGTACTGTATGACTGTTTGCTCTTTTAGTCATTTCTATCCTTGTTTTTAATCCTTTCTTCTTTGAGTTTATTATATTTTAGAAAGTGCTGGATGCTTACTCCTGTTTATACTTTTCTTTTTTCCTCAAACATGCATTTAAAATTTTTTATTTTTCCTCTAGGTTCTGTTTCAGCTGCATCCTACAAGTTTTGCTATGTTGTATTTTAATTATCAATCAATTGTAAGTATTTTAAAATTACACTTCTGATTTCTTTGGACATGTGGATTTAGATGTGTGCTTTTAAATTTCCAAATTTTAGTTATCTCTAGTAATACTGATTTCTAACAGTTTTGTTGTGGTCAGAAAATATGATAGCACTCCTTGGAAATGTGTTGAGATATGCTTTAATATGTAGCATAATTCACAAGACAATAAACAACAAGTGTTGGAGAGGATGTGGAGAAAGGGGAACCCTCTTATACTGTTGGTAGTAATATAAGCTGGTGCAGCCACCTTGGAAAACAGTGTGGAGATTCCTTAAGAAATTAAAAATAGAGCTTCCCTAAGACCCTGCAATTGAATTATTGGGTATTTACCCCAAAGATACAGATGTAGTGAAAAGAAGGGCCATCTGTACCCCAATGTTCATAGCAGCAATGGCCACAGTCACCAAACTGTGGAAAGAACCAAGATGTCCTTCAACAGATGAATGGATAAAGAAGATGTTGTCCATATATACAATGGAATATTACGCCTCCATCAGAAACGATGAATGTCCAACTTTTGCATCAACATGGATGGGACTGGAGGAGATTATGCTGAGTAAATAAGTCAAGCAGAGAGAGTCAATTATCATATGGTTTCACTTACTTTGGGGACATAAGGAATAACATGGAGGACATTGGGAGAAGGAAAGGAAAAGTGAATTGGGGGAAATCAGAGGGGAAGATGAACCATGAGATACTATGGACTCAGAAACAAACTGGGGGTTTTGGAGGAGAGGGGGTTGGGGGGATGGTTGAGCCTGATGGTGGGTATTAAGGAGGGCACGTATTGCATGGAGCACTGAGTGTGGTGCATTAACAATGAATCTTGGAACACTGAAAAAATAAAATTAAATTTAAAAAAATAAAAGCTATTGCAATTTTAAAAAACTTTGTAAAAACATAATATGTAGCATAGATGAATTTTTGTAAATGTTCCAGGTATATTTGAAAAGTACAGTTTTGCATTTATGTCCCACCTATCAAGCTTATAGGGGCTGAGTCGTATGGAAATGCTTCGTAGACTGCAAACATTGGCAGCAACAGCAAGAGGGAGGGAACAGCAGAGCTGCTTAGAAAAATGTCCTTATTTCCTGACATATATTAGGGTTTTTTACTATAGAGTGGGGTGGGCATGTTCCCCATTGTCGTTCCAGTCTGTTTGTCACATGTCACCTTCAACATTAGGAAGAAATGTGTTAAGAACTGTACTATCTGGTTTGGAGGCTTCTTCCCTCTGGTTTCTAATCCCTGGTTCCTTAATAAGCATGGTACAAATAAAAATGTCATCTCCTAGGACCCATTAAAGCTGTGAGAGCTTTTAGACCATAGAAAGATGTTGTCTTCACAGAAACATTTGTGACTGCACACACACGCAGTCAGCGTGAGTGGAAACTCTGAGCTTACTGCCCAAGGCTGGAGCCATCCTCTGGGAGCCCGGAGCCTCACTGGCCATGCTGAGAAGGTCAGGAACTAGTACCTGCATCCCCAGGGACCTGCCGTGCCAGCAGAGAGCATTTATGACCTCTAAAGACAGAAGGACTTGATCAATCCTAATATATCCACCAAGACTTCTCAGAAGGCCAGTTCTATCCAGTCAATGAGATGAGATTATTACTTATTTGGGCATGCCTAGGGAATACAGCAGAGATGAGGAAAGAAGACAGGTGGTTGAGAGTTTTTTGTCACACAATAAATTGTGTGCGGTGACTCAACAATTTGTTTTTTTCTTCACTCATTTATTCAGATAGTGGTTGGATACAAATGACTACATTAGCCATAAGAGACTGGTCTCAGGCGCTAGCATTAGTTTCAACTGTGATGTCAGAAGAAAAAAGAAATGAATACTCATTTAACCATTGGGGAAAATGGCCCCTGTGCCTCAACTCATTTTGCAGAGGCATGGGAGACAGAGAGATACAAATGAGTATGTAAGGAAAAGGTTCTCAGAATGCAAGCCAAGTAGGGGGAGGCAGAGTGAGGACCCGAGAACCAGAAACTGGAAGCCCTGGGCAGAGGAGGGGACATGGTGCCATGGGGCACTTAGCTCAGTGACTTAACCTCTCCATTTGATTATAACTAGGAAGTAATGCTGGATTAAGGGCTCACCAATGCCCTTCCCGGTCTTAATATTCTGTATTTTGTGGTTCTTTTGCTGTAACAATAGTGGTAAAACTGAGACCATATATCCAGCCCAGATTTTATGCCCAAAACAGAATTTCCATCATCATTTTATTCTACCTTGTTTTTTTAGTGTGAGGGGACCCCATAGCCAAAACAAAGCATGGATTTCGCATGAAAAATGGCCAGAAAATTGTGGATTTAAAGGAAATACATTAGTCACCAGCTGGACAGAAAAGATGACTAAGACCCGAAGGCCCGCAGGGGAGGGCATGGACCTGGGAGTGCTCCTTCAGTGACCTGGCAATTCTCTGAAGAGCTCACATCATCAGGTGTAGGAAAACTACATTATAACCCCCCCACTTTCCTTCTCCCCAAATGAGAAATAGGAGGATTACAGCGGGGAAGATTATCTTGTAAAGAGAAACTCAGCACCACAGCTTTTTAAATAAACTTTACAGTTAAGTCATTACCAAAACCTTCCTGAGGTAATTGTAAGTAGCACAATTTAAGACCTACAAACCACTGGGGGTGGCTAAGTGTCTGTCTCTTGATTTCAGCTCAGGTCATGATCTCAGGGTCATGAGATCGAGCCCTGTGTCGGGATCCAAACTCAGTGTGGAGTGTGCTTGAGATTCTCTCTCTCCCTCTCCCTCTGCCCCTCCCCCTACTCATGTGCATGTTCAGTCTCTCTGTCCAATAAATAAATAAAATCTTTAGTAAAAAATAAAGAAATAAAAACCATGGGGGAAGAAATACCAGCCCAGGAGAAAAGAAGACAAGGTACACAGAACTAGTGAAGGACGAAATTGCAGAGTACCACTCTGTGTTTAAATGATTGAAAAATGTATAATACACGGGCTCAGGAAAGGACTTACTCAAGATAAAATGTAAAGCGTGGGTGAAAATACACACCTTTAAGAGCCCCCCATCCGCAATTGCTAATGCGAGTCCTCTGACCGGAATGCCGGAGCCATAGCAGGTTTCAACAAATAAGGTGGGGGTGATGGTGGGTAGAAGAGATGGAATGTGTAGGCAGTGGGGAGGACAGCAGAATAAATTAAGAGAACAAACGGATGGAGAAAAATGATAATACAGCTCTGAAATGTCACTCTGCTCGTCTTTCATTTATAAGCACTACTTCTAACACCTTTCCTTGGAAACCTACAACCCTAGTTCAAATAGCCTCTCTCCTCTTCTGCCCTCCTAGTACGGCCAGAAAATAATAAAGCTGTTGTGGCTGTTTACTGAGGGTGTATGTGAGATAGGGAGGGAGGGAGGGAGAGAGGAGGTAGCACAGAGACACACAGAAAGTACTAAAACTGGAGAGGTAACGGGAACCCTGAGAACTCAGCATCAAGATAAGAACTGAGCACTCCCAGTCTTGCCAGTGATTGAGTGAATGAAGCAGGTGGTCTATCAAGTGAGGGCCGGATTGGGCACCAAGTTTGGTTACGTCTCCCTTGATGACTATTCAGGGTGCTCTGTTAAACGGAGTAGAAAACATAGTCTTTAACTAACCATCTAAGACCTCAGAGCTGAATTCCCCATCCCATGCTCGGGGGACAATTCCAGAAACATGGGCTGAGTGAATGTGGCTGTTGTGCTGGTCACTGGGCATGATCTGGGGCACGACCACCCTTCGCTGTGCCACTGCACCTTAAAGAGGAAGCCTGAGAGGACATATGTAAATGGTTAACAATTGTTGCCTCTGGGAAGGGATGTGAGGAGCACTCTCTGTCTCCTTTATAGGCTTCTTTTATGTTTCCATGTTTGCTGCACGGAGCGTATATTCTTTTGTGAAAAGGAAAATAAAACAAAAATTAAAATAACAAACCTAGACCCTGAAGAACTGCAACTACCGCCCACATTCATCTTCCTAAAGAGGATCCCCCCCCCCACCCCTGGACTCATTCCTCTCCTTCCTTCTTGGTCTCCACATTGTGTTGTTTAGTCCACCAGGGTTCTCCCTGCATTGGCTCCATGGGTGCTTCTTTCCCAGGAGGAAGAGGAGGGGGAAGGGGAGGGGAGAGGGGAAGAGGGTAAGGAGGGGAAGGGGAGGGGGAGGAGGAAGAGGAGGAGGAGTTGATTGGCTGGTCTTCCATCCTCCTGCTTCCTCTTCTCACCAGCTGCACAGAGAAAGCCCCCGGGCTGGTTCCCTCCCCACGCAGCCCAGCGTGAGAGCCGGTAATGACAACAGTCTGGCCGGGAGCATGACACCTGCTGTACAGAGGCGGCAGTTTGTGCCGGCCGGATTCCTGCCGCCTCGGGCAGGAGGCTGCCTCTGTGTGCTGGCAGGCTTCAGAGAGAAGAAGTCAAGGCCAGAGCACAGGGATTCATTTCAGAGTCCATGGCTGGAAGGAGAGACGACAACGGTTGGACGGAGGGAAAGGCCAGTGCGTGTCTGGCGCCGAGGCCTGTTTTGATTTACTACATTTAAGAAAAGATCCATTTCGCTATAAATCTGGTACTCTTGGTGTGCTAGGGCCTTGAAGTCAGGAGGCAATTTCCAAAGGAGGTGGTGGAAGGGAGGGTTGCTCGAAGGTCATCCGAGGACTGCAGCTGACAATGGTGGGAAAGCAGAGTTGCTTTAGCCCGGGAATGGCTGCAAGTGTCCCAGAGATCCGCTAGTTCCCGTGGCAGATGTCCGGGAAAGCAGTCAAAGGCAGAAGCCAAACGATTTTAATGGTCTGCAGGGTAATGTCATTATTTCTACCCCTGGCTCCTCCATTGATTCGGCTGCTAGCCTCATTATTTTTAGAAGGGATGATTACTAATGAGGATGCATTTGATGATCACATTAATTAATGGAAGAGCAGGGTAACTAATTATGAGATGAAGCCTCCCATAGTTAAATTTTATTAGGGCTGCTTCTTTCCTTCCCTGAAGTGAAGAGATTTATTTTCCAAGTTCACATTTAATAAATAAAAACCACATGTATGTTATTTTCTTTTTGTTAGTTCTTACTCGGCTAATGGGAAGACCCAATCTGGGACTAGGATTGAGTCGGAAAACAAGCAGCGGGTTCTTGCCAGTAATATTTCTGGCAATCGACAAGCATAGGAAGGGATGAGCTTTCTGCTCTTCTGCTCTCCTGATGACTACAGGTCTGGAGCACCCCGTACAGAGGACCCTGTGGAAAGTTTTGTTAGAACAGACAGAATGCAGGGGTTGTGACAGACAGACCTGGGTTGGTGTTCTGAGTCCTCCAGGAACATTCTGTACCCTGGGCGAGTCACTGGACATCTCTCGTCACCATGAGAAGCTGAGATAAGCACTCGGAGTTCAAGTGCTTGTGGACTGGGAGCCCTGGGGGCAGGGATGTGAATTAGCCCTGGGGACAGGCCTCGATGGCACAGGGGTGTAGGAGCAACAGCAGGGGCTCTCCCCACCACTATCAGGAAACTCCTACTTGTCGATTTGTCCAGACTTGCTCTGCAAATCCCGAGTCTTCTCTTAAACCTCTACATTTCTTCATATTTTTATGTACACTGGGGCATTCATGCTTCGTGTAATAGCTGTCCAAACTGTGTTCACCTACGTGATCTCCTTTGATTGCAACAGACTCTGACTGAGGGTGGACCACATGTTGTCTGCAGGAAGAATCCTGAGGTTCAGACGGGCTGACTGATGCAAAGTGGTACAGAAAACAGGCTGGAGCCAACGTTTCCTTCTACTGGTTCAGGGTTTTCATTTCCTTGTGCAAAAGCCTGGCATGCTCAGCTAGCAGTGAGGCAGCTAGCTGATCTCTTTCCTTATCTTATGGTCTCTGTCCCATGAAAATGGCAAGATACTCCATGGCCCATCCTCCTTTGAAACTGCTAAAAGAAAAAATGCAGGGAGGTTTCCCCTCCCTTATTGTTGCTTCCTGTTTTTGTATCTTGTCCAGAGTCAAATGGGAATGTGCTTTTAAAACTTTCCAAACAAGGTGCGATTGTTAGGTATGATCATTTCCAACAGGTAGGACTCTGTAATGGAAAGTGCTGGGCCAAGAATCGCAGAATCGCTTTCTTTCTTCCTCTTTTTTTTTTTTTTTTAAGATTTTATTTATTCATTTGACAGAGAGAGAGAGATCACAAGTAGGCAGAGAGGCAGGCAGAGAGAGAGAAAGCAACTTAGAGTATATTACATATAATGCAGTCAGACAGAAGCAAGCTCCCTGCTGTAGGGCTTGATCCCAGGACCCTGAGATCATGACCTGAGCCCAAGGCAGACGCTTAACCCACTGTGCCACCCAAGTGCCCCTGACTTTTTTTTTAAGATTTTATTTATTTGGGGATGCCTGGGTGTCTCAGTAGGTTAAAGCCTCTGCCTCGGCTCAAGTCGTGATCCCAGGTCCTGGGATCGAGCCCTGCATCGCTCTCTGCTCAGCCAGAAGCCTACTTCCTCCTCTCTCTCTGCCTGCTTGTGATCTCTGTCTGTCAAATAAATAAATAAAATCTTTAAAAAAAAGATTTTATTTATTTGTCAGAAAGAGAGAGTACAAGTGGGGGAAGTGACAGGGAGAGAGAGAAGTGGGGTTCTGCTGAGTAGAGAGCCTGACATGTGGCTCCATCCCAGGACTCAGGGATCATGACCCGAGCCGAAGACAGATGCTTAACTGACTGAGCCACACAGGCAACCTGGTGAATTGGTTTCTATTTCTGGTTCCAAATGTACCTAATGAGCTTCTAAGGGTCTCACACCGAAGTGGGATGTACACCCTCTTCAGATGTGCCCGGGACTGTATCTGCAAATGCTAGAAAATACACATGCTGCTGGTGGGAGCACCACCTGTCACTTTTAAGGAGCCTCATGAAAGGGGTCACTGAATTATAAATGAGGATTATCGTCCCTGTCTCCATCATAATGAATCACCCCAAGACACCTGGCTGAAAAATGAGTAGAAGATGAAAGTACACACTCTGGGGAATTGAAGTAAAAAAAAAAAAAAAAAGACAATAGTGGACCCCAAATTCAGCTGTGGTGAACCTTGAGGTCCAGGCATTAAACCTTTTAAAAGCCACATCATCTGAGAGAGATGTGTCTGTTTTATACGCTTTCTGATTCTAGTAAAATGTCAAAGACTTTTAATATGAATGTGGGCAATGTGTTAGGAGTTGTTTTCTATTCAGAAAGAAAAAGATGTCAGTGAGGAAGTTGAAATAGGATCAGACCAGCAAAGGGTGTGTCCCCACAGCCCTTGCTTGTCTAGGTTCCAGATCGGTGTGTATTTATGTACACACATAGTTTTTGAACTTTTTAAGATTAAAGGTTTTACTACTTACATATGAAAGTCTGAAAGAAAGCCTTTTTCTCTACACTGTAATAATGTGATTTTTATTTCCTTTTTTCTAAATAATGCGGTTTTTCTTGCCCTGTCCAGTGACGTCAAATTATTTTCTGCACTGATGTTTCTGTACATTAAAGATATTTGATAATGTTGTTATAGGCTTCTTCCTGAATGAGTAAACAACCAGATCATGATGTATGTGCTATTTCTTCCTTCTAACTGAACATTTTTGAGGCTCATAAACCCTACTGAGAAGGAATCCCCATAATACATTGTAGCTGAAATTCCAAACTTATCAACCCTTAGTTCACTTGTCTAAATATTTCATAAAAGTTCTTAAAATATAATTTACCATTATAAAAATGTTGAATTTCTTTTTTTAGAAAAAATGCCTTTTTCCCTTTTTCTTGTTCTTCTATGTTTACATTTCTGTCTTCTTCCTTATTTTTTTTTTTTAAACTACAGAAGAACTGTTCTTTCCACTGTGTCTTCTGTAACCTCTGCATATCCTTCTCTTCCTTACCTCTAGAACAGCTTCTACTCCTCTACTCTGTGCACAGCCCTGTGAGCTGATGCTCATCCCATCAGGGCAAAACCCCAAAACAGAGTGGATAGTTTACCATTTCTCTATCGTTATTCCAGATTTCAGCCTCTTCCTGTTTGTCTCCCTTTTCTCTACCCAAAAAAACCCTCCTAATTTGTTTATCTGCCTCCTCGTCCTGAAGCAGCTATCTTTACTCCCAAATACACTGCCTTAAGTCCCTATGTCCATTCCTCTCAGACATCTATAAGATGAGCTTGCTCTTCTCGCTTTCCTCATATATTTCTGGACAGCCAGAATAATTTGCTGTACTTCCCCCTGGCCACCTCACCGGCCCACACCTTAACCAAGAATTCATCAGGGACACCTGGGTGGGTCGGTCAGTTAAGTGTCTGCCTTTGGCTCAGGTCATGATCTCAGGGTCCTGGGATCAAGCCTCGCATCGCACTGGGCTCCCTGCTCAGTGGGGAACCTGCTTCTCCTTTTCCCTCTGCTTGCCAGTCCCCCTGCTGTGATCTCTCCCTCTGTCAAATAAATAAATATAATCTTAAAAAAAAGAAAAAGAAAGAAATAGAGAATTCATCAGAGGACTAAAGTTCAAAGCCCCTGAAACAGGTTCTTGAACGTCCAAGATGTCAGACACAGAACATGTGTCTGCTCTTTGTTTTTCTTTCCTCCAGAAACTCAATTAAGCTGGCTGTTGGTGAATAAACTTAAAAGAGCGA
This sequence comes from Taxidea taxus jeffersonii, assembly GCA_003697995.1. Lineage (NCBI taxonomy): Eukaryota > Metazoa > Chordata > Mammalia > Carnivora > Mustelidae > Taxidea > Taxidea taxus. Next base: position 69,637 of record ML105729.1, on the reverse strand, counting down.
AGAGAATGGCAAGAGACTTCCAGGAAGTTCTCACATCGGACAGATTCTGGCATTTGTGGGATCCCCAACTGTCCTGCAAGTGATGCCTGGGAGAGGGTGAGGGGGAAGTGGGGGGACGCTCAGCCGGGAACACGCCTGCCTCCATGGCTCCCGGGGGAAGTCAGCCCCATGCTACTAAATGGAAGCACACCAAGCAACACTACCACACGAGAAGAAACCTGCAGCAACAAAGAGACAGACTGAGACACAAAACCAAAGACCCAATCCTGGAATAAATAGAAATGGCTCAGGAACAAACAGAATTTCAAGTATTCTAATTAGTATTCTCAAAAAGATTTGAGAAGATACTGAAACCAAAAAAATAAAAGTGTACGAAGAAAAAATAATCGAAAACAAAAAAGAACACTTGGAAATAAAATAACATGATGATCAAACAGAACCTTCAGTGGAAAGGATAAAAGATACAGTTTAAACAGATAACAGGAGAAAAATGGGTAACGGGCACATTAGCATCAGCCTGGTAAAGATCTGTTATCTGCCTGGTGGGTATTTCAGAAAGAAAATAGCAACTGAAAACAAAAGTGAAAAATTATCTAAGGAAGAGAGAAACTCCCATGGCAAACTCTTGCTACACCTTCTGTGTTCTTTGCCTACAGAACCTTCCCCAGGCTCTTCCCAGCACCACCTCTTGAAGCCTGCTGGGAGCAGTGGGCCTGCTGGGCTTCAGATGATTTTTGTAATTTTTAAGGGACGTGCTTTTTATGTTTCAGAAAAAAACTTTGTTTTAAATCCTCTGGAATTTTCTGGAATGTGTTCATTTTACCTGTCTTTCCCTAAGACTTTCTAATGGTCAAAACACCACCATCCCCAGGTAGCTGCCTTCAGCCCCACGGCCACCATCACTGCCACCAACAGCACCACTCCTGCTGCCACGATCCTGATCCTGGCTTTGACCTGTGTGCACGAGACTTCACTGTGTGGGAATGTGGGAGAGGAAATGAGCACAAAATTTCATGGTCTCTTTTATTTACATTTGCTTATGTTTAGATTTGTTTACTTATGTTTAGATTTATTTATTTCAGAGAGAGGGAGCGAGTGAACTGGGGGAGGGGCTGAGGGAGACAGAGTCCTCAAGCGGACTCCCTGCTGAGCACAGAGCCCAACATGGGGCTCCATCCCAGGAGCCCCAGAACATGAAGTGAGCCAAAATCAAGAATCGGCCACCAAAACGACTGAGTTACCCAGATGCCCCTCATTATCTCTTTTAAAAAGTACTTACTAAGCAACTGAGTAGTTTAGAGAGGATTCAGAAGAGATGCTTTACTTAAGTGGTTAGATATACTCATCAATGTCATTTTAACAACTTTGTTTTATTTCTTAATAGCTGCCCCCAAGGACCAGTTCTTGAGTGACATTTGGTAAAACTACCTGGGGTTACTATATATTTTAGAAAAATAATAGTATTATATGTCTCGGTCTCCATCTTTAAAATTAGTCTAGATTAGTGAGGTTTATAATACATATAGAGAAAATTCATACAAATATTCCTTTTCCAGCATAACGAGAAAAACCCTTGTCAGTTAATTTCTAAAATGCTGTCAATTATAAGAATCCTCTTTCCCCAGGTTTGTCCTGATCTTGCTAAATAAAAGTTGTCAAGACAAAACTGACTAGCCCTGGTCTTTAACTAATGTCAAGCCAAGAGTGTTAGAAACCCACTGCTCCACATGGGCCAATGGTTTACTGGCCTAAAGACAGCTGGTCTTCAAATGACATTTGCTAACACTATTAAAAAGCATTGGCTCAAAGTATTTATGAGGGACCCTTCTGACATAATCATCATCAGTCACACACAGTTTTATGATCAGCAGCTTATAATGGGATCCTGTTGTTATGTGAATATTCACCAGTCCTGTCAATATGATTTACAAAAGGCTTCAAAAGGAATTTTTAAATTGGTTATTTAAAAATATAATATATTGACCTATGCTCAAGAATGAAAATACAAGTATTGTTTAAATTTAGGTGTAGTTAAAACCATACTGAGATACCACTCTACACTTACTATACTGGTTAAAATAGATAAGACAATGGGACGCCTGGGTGGCTCAGTGGGTTAAAGCCTCTGCCTTTGGCTCAGGTCATGATCCCAGAGTCCTAGGATCAAGTCCTGCATAGGGCTCTCTGCTCGGCAGGGAGCCTGCTTCCTCCTCTCTCTCTCTCTGCCTGCCTCTCTGCCTACTTGTAATCTCTGTCTGTCAAATAAATAAATAAAATCTAAAAAAAAAAAAGAAGAAGAAGAAAATCCTTTAAAAAAATAATAAAATAGATAAAACAAAACAAAACAGACCGACCTTACCAAGCACTGACTGACAAGAATGCAGAACAACTGGAATTTTCCTGTATCCAAAGGGAATGCATGATGGTACAGACACTTTGGGAAATAGTCCAACCGTTTCTTGAAAAAGTTAAGCATACTTTCCATATGACCCAGAAGTTCTACTCCTAGGTATTTACCAAAGTGGAATGAAAATTTATGTCCAAACAAAAAAGTATGTAAGTGAATGTTTGCAGCACATTTATTCATTGTAGCCCCAAAGAGGAAACTACCCATATGTCCATTAATTGGTGACTAGATAAACAAATTATGGCTCTTCTTTACTACTATTTAGTCAAAACTACTATCAGTAGTCTAACCAGTATGAACTACTGATACATATGGCGAGGCCAGGTGCAGGAATCTTTAAATCATTGTGCTAGCTGAGAGAAACCAGACTCAAAAGTTCTTCATTCTATATACTTCCACTTATAGAACATTCTGGAAAAGGGAAAACCATAAAAGGTAGAAAACAAACCTGCGGTTGCTGGGAATTGGGCTGACTAAAAAGGGGGATAAAGGAATTTTTTGGGGGGGTGATAGAACAATTTTATATATTGATTGTGGTAGTGGTTTCATGAGGGTATCAATTCATCAAAATTCATAGAACTGCAGCCCTAACAAGAATATTTTTATTATATGTAAATTCTGCCGCAATAAATTCAGTGTGATAATTGGGAAGATAAATGAGAGTTTAAGATAGGTATATCCTTTCCTTGTATACTTAAAGATACAAATGAAAGCCAACAACCTCATCTCCTTATGGCAGACACAGGTTAACTTCATTGCCAGCTTAAGATCAGGTGAAAGCTACAGTGTTACCATGGATACAAGCTATTATTTCCTTTTGTGTGAAATCTCTAATATTAAATGGTGACTCACATGTAATATTGGGGTAGACTCAGAAACAACCAAAGTCACCCAAGGGTTTTTAGCCTTAGCACCCCTGCCCATAACGTTTTCTTCATGAACATAAGAGAAACTATAATGTCAGTGAAAATATCTTTAAAGAACTAAAATAAGAAAGGGTAAAAACTTTTTGGCTAAACTTGAGGGCAATTCTAAAAATGGCCTGCTAGTTTGAAGGCTGTGAAGACTGTATTTTCTTTTATTTATTACAGAAATAATTTCCCATAGATCAATTGCTGAAACAACAACATGTAGGAGGCTAACCTGTCCTCTAGCTGTTGACTTTCCTGTGAGATCATGGTTTTCTAATTAAGAAAGTGGACAGTGGGCAGATCGAGAGGAAATTTAAAAATCAGCATAATTCTTTGTGGTAGAGCTCAAATTAGCATGTTATGGTCATTTATTCAGAACAATATGAAGGTAGAAATTGACTCCGAAAGACCACATATTTTTGAACATTATTAGAGCTGTGTTGCCAGAAAGACTGCCATGCAGCCACCTAATAACCACTAAAAATTAAAATCATGGTTTTCGCCACTGAGGAGAGTGCTTCCCACGTTACTAGGAGGAGCTATGCGTACCTCTAGGATGTTGGCTTCCTATCCATGGTCCAAGAATCCGGAGCTCCCACAGGCTCCATGTTAGTCCTTCTTCTGTACTTCTGTCCCTTATTCTGACATTCAACAGGTGTATTTACCTACCATGTGTCTATTAGTGATTGAATTACATCCCCTCAATATTTCCATTTTGAAATCCTAGCCCCCTTTGCCTCAGAATGTGATGTTATTTGGAAACAGAGTCATTACAGGTCTGATTAGTTCAGACGAGGTCATACTAGAACAGCATGGGCCCCTCGGTCCTATACAAATCGTGTCCTTAGAAAAAGCAGGAATGTGGATGCTGATGTGCACAGCGAGAAATGAAGACAGAAAGCAGGGTGATGTGTCTACAAACCAGAGACCACCAAAGACTGCCGGCAAAGCACCGGAAGCTAGGGGACAGAATGGGGAGCAGATTCTCCACACAGCCCTCAGCAGAACCAACCCAGCCGATACCTGGATCTAGCACTTCTTACCTCCAGAACTCAGGTGACACATTTCTATTGTTCAAACCAAACCCTAAGAAACCAAATCCCACAAAACAAAACTGAAGTACACTTCCTATTGACAAGAAGATTCTGTCAATGTGTCAGAGGCTGCAATAGCCTAACACTTCCTCCAAGGAACTGCAGCTCTGTGGTGACCTCTGACATGGCTCCTGTGTGGACCAGGCTCCCAGGACCCAGCACCCCTCAGCGTGCTTCTCCCTGACTGATGAGCTCCCCCTTATCTCCTCAGACTGCCTTCAGATTTGAGTCTCTGCGCATCGTAACAGTTTTATCAACTGGAAAAGCAACTGAGGTGAACTTTCCTAGAGGAAAAGCGGGCCCTTTGCATGAGGTGTGAGATGGTAGCCGTGGTCTTGGCCTGGCATAGCCGTCTCTGGGGGAATCGACAGACAGGCTTTCCTGGCAGGGGCACCGAGGCACACCCAGCGTCGGGACATGTGGACAACCCCAGGAGCCTTGAACAGCAGCTGTTACACCCATTTCCAAGCGCAGGGACCTGAGGCGACTGTAATGACATTTTCCTGGCGAGCACTGACCTCTGAATTGCACTGATTTGCCTAACACACACTGTGAAACATCAACCAGTTAGGACTCAAAGCCAAGACTCAAAAATGGCTTTAAAATGGCAGGAGATGTTTAAGACCTAATTTCTGTGACTTGGTCATTAACTTGTTTCTATCCCAGTCTGCACATCTTTTTCTTCTTTTTTTTTTTATGCCCTTTCCTCTAAATTATTTTTCCCTGTTTGGCTAATGTTTCTGTAGTAGTTACCTCTAATCATTAAGACACTTCTGTAGGCAATTCACACGCCTGATCTTGGAGAGCAGTCAATATGGACAGGGAATTAAAACAATATCCTACTCACTATATAGTTTGGTTGCCCATCATTCTATTTACATTCCCCTTGTTTAAATAAAAACAGTTTTTCCCCCCAGAAAAGAGTGGTTAGGTTTGTACATTCTGAGGGGTAATACAGAGTACCCACATGTGCCGATAATTTATGCCATATTATTCCAACTCGAAGGCTCAAACACCGTAATTCTGTCACAAGTCACTTGAGATTTTCAGACCACGATCCCAATATGAATCTCTGATGCTATTCCCCATTCGCTGTGCTGGGGTCTCCTGTCCCCTCAACCCCTCACCCCCACAGCCTGTGCTCCTTCTCCCTCCTCCATTGCCCAGTGGCTCCTGTCTTTTCCTAACAACTTCCACAGACACATCTTTAGCTTCAGTGTAGGAGGCTGAAGTCTGGCGCTCCTTCGCAAAAGCACAGACACCACTCTGTTCCCAAAATTGCCCATTCTGGTGCTTCTTCCATTCCATCAATAAACATCTTAACTTTGCACAGTAGCATGTTCATGAGACCCAACTAGATCCTCACTATAATCCAGAAGTGAAAACAATAGCATTTACATTTACATGGAGCTGGGAAGAAGCTCACCATGCCTTCTAAAATCCGTTGGGATGCTTTTAACTTAGAAGTTCTCAAGGGCAAAACACCCCTGTCACGATCCATAAGGATTTTCTGACCATTTGCCACAAGGCTGAATTCCATCCACAAACCTCTCTACCTCCTCCATTCTCTCCCTTAGCTTCCCACCTTGAGGGCATATTTCTTCAACATAATTCTTTACCTTTGCTGTTTTTCCACATTCTGCCCTCCTACACCTACCCACTAGCACTGCACTTTCCTTGCGACTCAGTGTCCAGTTGTCCTTTCTTTTCCTTCACCTTTCCTGGCAAATGGCTGCCATTTCGCTTCCACTTAACATACACGTCCTTCTCCCTCAGACCAAAGAGAACAAAATCTGGGCCAGGTACCTGCTGCATGCCTTGCATGGTCTGCTGCAGGAACTGGAGCTGCTGGTCCTTGGTGACAGTTTCCTCTGTTCGAAAAAGCTGTTCCTTCTCTTGTTTGAGCAGCTCTACCTCGTTCCTGTAGGCATCCAGCTGCCAACGGAGACTGTCGTTCTCCTCCTTGAGAGCGTAGGCCTGAGCCGCCAGGGCTGCAATACAAACAGAGTGAGTTCAAGTCTGTCACCTTCCTGCTTTGATGAAGGGGGGCCTTTTGTGGGAAGGGCAGTCTCTCACCCCAATTCTTGCCCTTCACCCCAGCTCAGAGACAACCCCAAAAGCCTTGCCCCAGGGCTCTTTAGTTTACTGTTGATGGGTGTGACCACTTTGGGGATTTTTATCTATTCTATTTGTCCTGTTTTATGGAGGAATGTTTCCTGGGGGCATAGGAATCATTCCTTCCAAAGGCCCATCTCTTGACCTCTACCCCAATCTGAGGCTCTAAGAGGTCCGGATGGTGGCTAAGTGGTGACAGCATTGACAATTCCAAGCAACAATTGTACCCACCCATTACTGTACTGTTTCTGCAGGCTGGCTTGGCGGCTAGGGGGCCACTTTCTTTCCAGCAATCAGCCATTCCACAGGTGGAGGCCTGCGGCAGCGCTCCCAGGAAGGGAGGAATTGCCAGGCACACCATTCCTTCCTGCACAGTGGCTGGGACGCATCAGACAGCTTGTTTGCTCAATACTGTCAGAAGGGTAACCTGGTTCCCTCCGTTTCACCGACAGATTAAAACTCTGAGTCCCTACAAGGCTGAGTGGTTGCTCAAATACTCCTTCTTGAAACCTAAAACTCCTGGGTGTGGACTCGGGCCTCACGCACATCTCCATCTTACCAAGAGATGGAAACCATTAACACAGGGTCCTCCACATCTCAGAGCTTCGGAAACAACAGAGACAGAAGGAGAGTGAATGGTATGGAACAACACTGAGGACGGTTTCCAGCTTAGGGCTTTGTGGCCTCTCCGGTGATGAGAACCGTCGGCTGGACGCACACCAAGTGACAGGCCCTGGACCTAGAGTTTCATTTGGACTAAGTCCCTGTATCCCCCATCAAGCCTGCTCTTAATCCCCCTCTTAACAGGTGACACAAGTGAGACACAGAGAAGTTAAAGAACTCTTCTCATCCCACAAAGTAAGTAGCAGGAATAGTCTTGGGGTGCCCGTGTGGCTTAGTCGGTTAAATGTCCAACTCTTGGTTTCAGCTCAGGCCATAATCTCATGGATTGTGGGATCGAGCCCTGTGTCAGGCTGCTTGCTCAGTGGGGAGTCTGCTCAAAGATTCTCTTTCTCTGCTCCAACCTCAACAACTCATTCTCTCTTTAAAATAAATAAGTAAATCTTAAAAAAAAAAAGAAAAAAAAAAGTAGCACGAACAGTTTTCAAGTCACTGGGCTGTTCTGCCAGTCTGGGTGTGTTTAGTTCTTATTAATTTGAAATTCCTCGAGAATTCTCTCCTCCACTGTCCTACCAGTATCCCACATTTTCTTCCCCTCCCACGGCAAATTCATGCTCTACTGTTGTAAGCAAGATAAAAGCGGAAGATAAATTTCAAAACTTAACAGAAACTTCTTCAACGAAGTGGCTTCCAGTCTGTAAGGGCGGGATGTGAGGCCTATTGAACGCCCGGTTCTCAGTGTATGCTCATCTCTACCTCTCACTTCTCAAAACCAATCAGACAGCACTGGAGGAGAGCAGAGCCCCTTGCGGGTTCTAACTTTACGTTGCAGTACACTGACAACTGATCTTCACAAAGGTGCTCTGAAATCCCTGTGAATTCTCTCCTCAAGTATCACACATGAAATTATGTTAATAATAGCTTTATAGTTGAGTGGCTTATGGTATTCTGCTTTGCAAAATGATTATGTATAGTACACAGGAAAGACTAATCAAATAGAACATGCAATTAACCAGAAAATTCCCTACCTCAAACCATCAGGGATCAATTAGTCAACAAGCATTTACTGCATACAGACTCTGTGCCCAGGCCTGTCTGGGCATCTTGGATCACTAAAGGAGGAGCCGGAATAGGTCTCTTCTCTCAAGCAGTTCAGAGTATGAGAAACTGATTCATTTGTAAAGAAACTAACACATTCTAGGGAAGAGGGAACAGCCTGATGCCTGGCATATAGTAGGAACTTAGTGAATATTGGCTGACTGAACAAATAAATGGGCAACTTAGTGTCAAGGAAATACATCCTATAGGAGCTGCGGGAAGAGAAAGGAAGACACAGATCAGAATAATAAAAGAGGGCTTCAGAGGCTGGAAGCCGGAGGATGGGGAAGGACATCTCAGCCTAAGCAAAGCCCAAGGAGGAGAATGGGAGAGCTACTACTTGAGGCAGGGAGGGCAACTATTTGGGGCAGGAAGGAGAGAAGCTCCATCCACAAGGCAAGTGTTGGTCTGCAGGCACGGAGAGAAAGGTGAGCCAGGCCCGGTGATGAGAGGGGATGGAGGCTGAGAAGTCAGGCTAGAGAGCCCGATTCAGTGCAGCAGCCAGCGGAGAACCACTCCAGGTGCCTGGGCGGTGGGAGGACACTATGAAACCAGTGACTTAGTAAGATCAGTTCGGCAACGGTGCATGGAATGAACTGGAGGCTGAAGAGAACGAATGGAGGAAACTGTATTTGGTGTCCGTGCAAATGGTGCAAAACCAAGGAGCAGCCAATTTTACAGGTTTTGGGGACGCAGGGAATCAGAAATGACTCAGAGTATGGCCAGGAGCGTGAGCTAGTGCTTTTTAACATCACGCGGCCCAACTTCAGATCTTGGCCACACCCTGAGACACCAACCTCTGACAACTCAGTTTACCAATCCGCAAGGAAATGGCTGTGAGGCATCGTTTGAGGGGGATGCTGCAATAGGGCAAAATTACAGAAAATGCAAATGATGGAAAAAGTGTTGGCACTACATAAGCACATTACTACATTTAGTAGCATTCAAAGACACTTAAGTCATTTCCTTAGGAAGCTCTATTTGGCCCTTTTTCAATTTAGAGTGGCATTTTTATTATCATAACTGATAGCAGGTGTTTGTGAAGAAATCGATTAGTATGCAGGGATGGAAATTACATTTTCTAAATGAATTGCATAGTCTGCAAGATACGCTGAAATCTGTGTAGCAAAATGCAAGCAGCTATAAAGCATGTGCCAGCAACATTATTTAAATAAATTATCTGAACATAAATACATATAGGAAAGTGCACCATCCATTATTTCATGGGCTCTTCTTAGAAGCCTGTGGAATGGCACTGCTGACAGCTCTTATTCTTGGCTGAGCCGAGTGACCACTGTTTCTGCCAAGGAAGAGACAATGCTGTTTGCATTTCTGCAATAGGACAGTGCTATCATTATATTAAAAACAAAACAAAACAGCAGTTGTAACTATGTAACAACCCCCTCCCCACAAATCAATACCATAGCCAATCCCATCAACGTTTTTGTAACTGAGGCATATAACAAATTTACATTCCTGATTAAATGATTTCAAGCTTGATATTTGCAAAAAAAAAAAAAAAAAAAAAAAGGTTATTCATGTGGCAGCAAAGTGATTATTTCTGAAGAGTAAGAAATTGTATATTGACTCCACTTAACTTCAGGCCACCTGTTTGTAAACATTATTCAATGTCATGCCTCGGCCCTAAATGTAACCTTCAGATGAGGCTTCCTGGAACATGCTACATTATGTTTCTAAAAGAAACAAAACCCTGATAATTCCTACCTTAATATCATTTTTTTCAGTATATTAAAAATTCAGAAACTTAAAAGTTCTGCTCTTTCATTTCTCTCTCTCTTCTTCTTCTTCTATTTTTTTTTTTTTTTTTTTACTCTTTAGTTCTTTCTGGGACACTGTATTAAACAGTTTTGAAAAATGTGTCATCAAGCTTCCATGATAATTTACCCTTGAGAGACTGCATAATAAATTCACTATTCAAATAAGCATAAGGATTAAAAATAAACTACAGTGTGCATCTTTTAGTAAGAATCCCTGAGGAGTGCACTATGTTTCAATAAATGGAATATTTAGCTAAGAGCCACCCTATGTGGATTACCAATTTTCAATAGTAATAAAAAAAGAATACAGTAAGACTTCAGTGTAAACTACTCTCTTGACTATAATTAAATCTTCCTCTGGTGATTATAAAGGTGCTCGGAATCCAGTAGTGCCCATGGATTATCATTGGTTCATTCACCAACCAATAGATTTTTTTTTTTTTTAGATTTTTATTTATTTATTTGACACAGAGAGAGAGATCACAAGTAGGCAGAGAGGCAGACAGATAGAGAGGGGGGAAGCAGACTCCCGGCTAAGCAGAGAGCCCGATTCGGGGCTCGATCCCAGGACCCTGAGATCATGACCTGAGCCGAAGGCAGAGGCTTAACCCACTGAGCCACCCAGGTGCCCCACCAACCAACAGATTATTGAGAGGCTCTGTAAAGAAACTGCGTCAATTCATACTTGCTCAGGCCTTAGAAAACTTCTGTTACTGGGATTTTCCGAATGGATCGCAAATGCAATAACGATGTAAGAAAAACTCTGCTAACCAAGATTAAATTACATTTCAAAAATTAGCACTGGGCTACTAAAATTACCAAAGTGACATTAGTGTAGGAAATTGATCCCAAGATTAAATTGCACTGCTGAAAGGAGGGTTTTAAAGGTATTACAGCAGCTAGCTCTACCCTTTACTGGATTCTATATAAACCATTATTCTTTATATTAATTATGGTCAAAGTGACCTCTTCGTGTCTCCTGGATTACTTACTGTGTTTCCATGGGAACAGACAGTGGCATGCTTAACTTCTTTAAGTAAATAATCTGGTGAAAGCCTGGAAATCTCTCTCTTACTAGCCTGAGCCAGCCTCAGAAAAATAATTAGCACTATATGAAGAATGTAAGTTATTTTGGGTTATGTCCCAGTAAGCTGACAGTATGTTAATATCTTTTTCATGCTCAGGCGAGATGTAACTAAATAATAAAACACTTTAACATATTATTGCTAACAATATCTGAATTTCTCAGGGACTGTTCATCTCGGCTTCTTTGGGGAACTCTGTGTTTAGCATTCTCCCTCTGCTCTGCCAGATGTCCCCCTGGAATGCCGGAAGGGTGCCGTCAAGTGTGTGTTTCTTTCCCACATGCAAAGAGTCTCTTCCAAGGATTTCATCAGCTGCTGCCCAGCTAGGCAGTTGTGCTGATAGGTCCAGAACATAGGATGATGTGGACAGATCCAAAACCCAGAGGACATCCTCACAATACGTGTTGCCTACCAGTCCCTATGGGCTGGTGACTTAGCTACTCCCCAGGCTCCACCTGGCTCCCTGTACCCCACCTCTTCTTGTAGGCTGCCTGGGGCAGGGGTGAGGGTTGGAGCCTGCAGAGACTGCACACTAGGTACCCAAACTCATGCCCTTCCTTATTTAGTGCAGTGCTGTTCCCAAGAGGTGACTGCCCCAGAGCCTGCCACAGGACTTTCTCTCCGGTGAGGCACAAGGGAGTGATGTGTGTCTTCTGAATAATCCGTCTCTTCCCGCTGCTGGAATGGGCCTGGGTCTCCGAATTACCATAAGGTTGCCAAAGACCAACAATATCTGTTTTGAACTCTTCTGTGCTCAAGAATAAACTTTTTGTTGCTGTTAAACCCCTGAAAATGTAAGACTTAATGAAATAGCTGGTGTTCGTCTAAATCCCGGTAATGGCTTACATCAGGATCCCCTGGTGGGCATGCTGAGACCCAGACTTCTGGGCCCTACGCCCAGAGTTGGCAATTTGGTGTGTCCGGGATGAAATCTGAGAATCTGCATTCCTCCAGGTTCTTAGGGGGTGCCGGTGCTGCGGGGGCAGGGAGTACACTTTGAGAATTGCTGCTCAGATTGGCACTCACTCACTCTCTTGGTTCCTGAATTGGGGCGATGGTTGACTTGCATGGACAGATCCTGAAGGAACCACATGCTTGGCTTGTCATTCCGGTTTCCTTCCTTGACCTTTGTCTGTGTGAGCCCCAGCTCCATGCTCTGCACCAGGGAGGGCTGTCCCACCCCAGCCCCATTCCTATCCCCTGAGCACCTCCTTATGGAGTGAGGGAGAGAGCACTCCTTTCCCCATTTCCCCCAAATAAAAGCAGCAACAGCAGAGCAACAGCAATGGTGGTGGTAAGAGCTAACCTTTCGGACATGCCAGGCTACGGGCTAAGCATTTCACCTGCACAATCTCAGTGAACAGAATTACTCTTTCTGTTCTACAGGCCAATGGAGCTGGGTCTGAGAGACACAGGGGCTGAGTAGCTGGCGGTGGTGCAGGCTTACACTCAGCACGTGTGACTCCAGAACCTCTAGTTCGGGGACTGGGGTAGCCCAGGTGCAGCTCAGCGTTGGTGCAGGAGAGAGCAGGGAAACCAAGGACACTACCCTCGCAGCAACTTTGTTGCTAAAAGAGAAAGAGCAGTTCATTGTGGCAAGGTGCAGGGAGTGTTCTGTTTGAGCCCCTATTTTAAGATAGACATACATGTATCTTCTGCAGGAGAATCGCTATGGAAGGACTCCTCCGGCTCAGACCATGTAGGGATCCTCCTTCTGCTCTGTGTCTCTCTCCTCCGAAATGGCCACTCTGACAGTCGCTAACTGCTGAGCTCTTGGGCCTCAGTCAGTTAAGGCTCCCGTGAGAGGGCTGAGTCCATCCCACTCATGCTAATCTTGGAGTCTCTCAAGGACCAAAGTTAGATCCCCCCCTCCCATCTGACCTCACTTGCATTGTTACTGCGTCATACGCCTTTTGGTAGAGCACAGGTGGTAGAAACGTCCCTTCTCAAAGGGTCCTGTCCCCAAGACCTCCTCTGAATGGGCTGAGGAAGCCCCAAGCCAAGGCCCGGGCCCACCCTCAGCGGACCAGGGGAGGCATGGGGTCCTCCAGTGTCCTGGCTTGGAGCTGAAAGGCACAGCGGCCACCCGCCACACAGCCAGGCTCCTGCCAGCCAGCCTCCAATGATCCCAACAAACTGTCATCGATCTGTTTTTCAGTAACACCTGTATCACCGCGGAAGCAGCAATCTTCCTCAAATTGCTCACGGAAATTCCTTCTGCTTCATTTTTGCAGGATTATTATTATTACAACTTAGCATTGACAAAACATTTTATATTTGCAGTATGCATTATAGTCTGCACATTAGCTATTATTAGGGAGAGCTAAACAGAAGCACAATGCAGTGTCTATTTCCATCTTTGTGTGAGGCCATTGGAATAAGGGTAATTTGGAGAGTGCAGGTAAGCTAGATCCTGTTATTACAATGGCTTAAATGTGAATCTGGAGGCACAACGGGCAGCAGGTGACTCTGGAAAAAAAGAGAAATGCTCTGTTTCTCCCTGAATACAGCTCTTCCTAACGAAGGGGTCTGTGGCAGCAGTGGCAGCCGGCAGGAGCCGCTGGGTGCAGACACTACTGAGAATTGACATCAAGCCTTCCTGCTTTGCCACCTAACTTATTATCCTCTGACGCCACTCCCAACCCCCCCTCACTGTCCTCAGGAGAAAATAAGCAAAGGAAAGAGGCTTGCCCACTTCTTTCAATAGCAGGCGAAGTCTGCCATTTAAAATACCGTGAAAAGATGCTCTGTGGGCTGAGGGATGCGTTTCAAGGCCTTAGGCAAGCACCTATCAGCGAGCCCTGCAAATTGTAGCAGAGCGCTTTCTCTGAGCCAGGCACAGCCCCACCTGACCTCAGCAGCTCCCCAGCCAGCTTCGGGAAGAACCTGCGGTAGGTGTGGACATGGTGGCAGCCAGGAGGGGCTCTCTCCACCACATGGTGTGGAAGGAGGCCCAAGGGAGAGGAGGCTTCTGGCTGGGGAGGGCTGCCGAGAGAGCCTCTTTCCTGAAGAAGGTGGGGAGAGGGTCTTCAGGTCAAGCTCACTGAAGGGAAGCCCGAGTGGGGACCTCTTTCACAAAGGACCCAGCAGTCTCTAGGAGAAGGGTCCCCCAACCGCCCCACCCCCAGGCAGCCAGGGCAAGATTGGGGGAGAGAGGGAGTAAGGGGCTGGGTTGTTGGAGCCCTAAATTCAGGCCACAGGTGTCTCAAGAGGGGATCCTTCCCACCCCAACTCACCCTTTTCTTTTGACTAACCTTCAGTTTTCTTTTTCACTTTCAATCCCTATGCTGATTTCTAAGATTCGGGGCTACCTTTATTTTCCTCTCTCTAAAGGCTTTTAATCACTTTTTGTTTAGATTTTATTTTTGTTAAATTTTGTTAACATATTTTGTTAAGATATTTATTTATTTATTTATTTATGGGGGGAGGGAGAGAGAGAGAGAGAGAAACAGCATGAGCAGGAGGAACAAAGGGAGAGGGAAAGAGAGAACCTCAAGTAAACCCCATGCTAAGTGTGAAGCCTGATGTGGGGCTTAATCCCAGGACCCTGAGATTACAACCTGAGCTGAAACCAAGAGTCGGATGCTGAACTGATTGCACCATCCAAGAGCCCCACCTTCTGAAGGCTAAATTTAAAGATTATCTTCTAGAGCAGTCAGACTCAGACCAAGGTAAATCATCACACAATGACACATGTTTCTGGGGGTGGCCACCTCTCCCTTGGTGGTGGCTCCCACGTTCACAGAGCTTCTCCTTGGGGACGGTACTGCACCACTGGGTTTTGCTCTGTGAGACTTCATCCTAACTAAGCAGCTGGTCTTGGCCAAAGAGAGAAGCTTTAAACAGCAACCCTTCCCTTGAAGCAGTTACCGTGTAAGGACTGTCACCTCTTTCCCCCACCAACCTGCAGATTCCCTTCCCTGTTAACAAATGGTCACTTCTAATTTTCTTCAAGAAAACTTCCCCTCAAGAGGTGATGATTTCCTGCTCTTACTAACAGCCTCTCCCTCAGACACACGCAAACTCACACCCACATAAAACACATCCATACCCTGAAATGTGAAATGAAGGTCAGACCCAACTTAAACAACGTTCTCAGATCTAGGCACCGTCTAAGGCAAGGAATGCAACTTATCCCACAGAGTTTTTATTTTACTAACACCAAATACTTGGGATAACAAAGATGAGTTGTAAAGAAACCCTTTTTCTCTCCTCAGTTTTTGTTTTATATAAACTTTATCCAGTCTATCACAAGAGAACCACCAATTTGCTCTTAAGCTTAGGGGGAAATGGATGCATGTGAAGGCATCTCCTCTCCCTCTGGATCTGAGTGTCTGAAATGGGGCCTGAGGATGTGCAGTTAAGTACTTTCTAGAGTGGGCGGAATGCATGCCAACATTTTAGAACCACTTCCCTGGCTTTTCAGAGACCAGATCCCCATTTCTTCATGCTTTCTTCTTAACCTTTTTCCAGTCTTATATTTCTTTCATTATTTTTTTGACACCTGCCTTCTCTGCTTTTCTGTTATTAGAAGGACCTTGCCTGTCCAGCTTCGGCCATCCAACATGGCTGTCTCGGCCTCTCTGCCACCTGCCTTGCCTTCTCACATTTCATGAATCTATCGACCTGTTCCTCTCGGAATGCTACTTACTGCCTCTCCCGTGATGATATTGTGACTGAATGCTTTCATAAATCCTCCAGGCAGTGTCTCCAAAACACATTTTTCTGATCTACTGGGTGTTGTTGTGTATTACTTTTCTTTGCAGGCATATTTCTGGAGAAAGTTCCAGTTGCAGCCGATCTGTGGCTTGCACGCAGGAGACACCCAGCTCAACCTCTGTGTTCTATGGGAAGTAATGACCCCTGACCAGGACCTCAGACCAGCTTCTCCCTGATGAGATGGGTCCCATCCTGTGTGCCCACTCTCCAGTTCACCCTCAGAGGCTTTTCTCTTTGGCATGGGGCCAGGCATCGCTGCTTCCTTCTCTCACCACTGATGGATGATGAAGAAGCAGTCCCTGGCTATTCTCTTAGGGTCTGAGAAAAGCTGAGACTCTGTTGTTCCCGGCCTTCATCACATCTTTCTGCATCAGATTACCTTCATTTTTTTTTTCCCCTTCCTCCCAGCTAGCCTTTTCCCCATTAGCCACAGGATACTTCATGTGTTCCTCACACAGATATGATGAGGGGGGCTGTCCACCCGTGTCGTGTCTGCCATAATTAAACTAAAGAAAGAGCTCTCATTCATTTCTTCTTTCTTCAGTCCTTTATTATTGCCTACGTCAGTCACTTCTTTTCCACTAAACATTTTTATCTTTTACTTACTTTTATTGTCTTTTCATATTTCATTACCCTACCTCAACCTGGTTTTTTTTTCCCCCTTCCTTTCTTACCGATTATTGACAGACATCAATCCTCAGGTTATATACTGGTGGTTCTCAAGCTTCTGTGCAGCAGAAATACCTGTGTGGTAATTTATAACTTCCATGAGTGGGACTGAACTCCCAGGCACTGCTAGGAAATTTTCCCAGCTCTTTGTCATGGGGAGGCAGGGCCGTGAGCCACTCACTCACACCTTCTGTTATTGCTCCTCAGTATCCATCCTCCACACTGCCATGGTACCAGGTATTTGTAAAATGCCATGGAACGCCTTACTTGGTTATTTCTTATAACCTCATGTGAACTCTCTTAGGATGAGCCTTATGTTACTACTAAGAAGGCTGAGGCTTGGAAGATACCCATTGTTTGCCAACTCACGCTGGAAACAAAACTTAGATACTTTCAGGGCCTCTGACCTCATCTGGTTCCACCTTAACTTCTTTACTATATTCAGTGTCTCCAAGCTCTCTTCCCGGGACTCCAATTCTCACTCATGTATCCATTTCTTCAGACCCTTCCTGGCGATTTTACCACCCAAATGACCCCCTCATCCAAAGAGCATCAAGGTGAGCTTAGCCTTCCTCAGGCCCAGGAAATAGGAAGGAAGTGCGGAAGGAAGTCTTTCAAAAACTTATTTTCAGAATGCTTGACTTCTCATCCATTCAGATGGTTCCAGTTCACATTCCTCAACTGGACACATCTTCTCATTACTTCTCTCATCCCCAGAGGTTGAAAGCTACAAAATCCTGCTTTGACAAACTCCGCATTTATCTTCGCTGAGTCCTTGGGCAGGGAAAAGTGCACATATTTTAAAAACTGCCTAGATGGCTAAATTATAGCAATTTTTCCCTGGGAGAGAGTTGTTCAGATATTAAAACCCTCTATGTATTGAGTATGATAATCTTTCTCATATCCCCATGAAAAGCATTTTTTGCTTTACTCATTAAAATGATTTGTTTTTGGTTTTTGATGAGTGTAATTTTTCAGGTAGCAATGTTTTATTCTTACTAGCAACTCCTTGAAAACCCTCTGTGAGCGCTGAAGCCCCAGTTAAGCACTATTAATCAAACACTAAATGCTTTTAAACAGCTCTACCCCTTTTTCTAATTGAGAAATAGAGCTGTTTGGGCAAGTTTATGAGGTGACCTTGATTGAATTAAAGAGGTCAGGGATGGAACAGACTTCAAACTCATATTCAATGATTTTAAAGAAATGACTTCCCTCCAATTAAGCAGGAATTAGCATGAAATATTTTGTTTCTAAAAGGTTAAAAGAATTCCTCTGAGAAACTAGCTCTCTTGTTTGCTAGCTCTTTATTGAACATGAGAGAGAAGGCACCATGGATAGTTTTATATAACGTGTTCTGTTAACAGGGGGCCGATGATCCAGCATCAATTATACATTCTTAAGAGTCATAAATGTTGTATTGAAGGGGCAAGGAGTCCAATTTAAGTTTTAGTTTCTATTTCAAAAGCCCAGAGACCCAACAATTTTCAATTACTAAAAAAAATCATCAAGATACATTTTCTATTTGCATTAATTTCAACCTAGTTCTAGGGGGAAAGGTTCTAATATTACTTGGTTTCTCTGCTATTCCTCCTTCTAGCTTCATCCCTCACCTTGCCATAGTCCCCCATCTTTTAATGACCTAAAAGGACGTGTCATTCTTCCTGCTCTAAAAAGTAATACAGAAGAGTCTTTGTTATAGAATTATGGAAGCTGGATTCCACAGAGGAGGGCAAAGGGACCAATGTGTGGTCCCAACATGGTAACTCCAGGATATTTTTTTTTTCCTTAAGACTTTATTTATTTATTTGACAGAGAGGAAGAGAGGGAGCACAAGCAGGGAGAATGGCAGACAGAGCAAGAGAGAGAGGGCCAAGCAGACTCCCTGCTGAACAAGGAGCCTAACACCAAGCTTGATCTCAGGACCCTAGGATCATGACCTGAGCTGAAGGCAGACACTTAACTGACTGAGCCACCCAGACTCCCCATCCAGGGTACTGTTTCTGGGGAGCAGTAGTCCTGAGAAGAACACTGGCCCTGTTACTTTGTGGTCTGCTCTCGTCAACTTCAGGGAGTTGTGCAGACATAGATTATACACAGAAGGGAGGCAAAGGGGGTAGGAGAGAGAGCAAGAAGGGACTTTAAACCCACATTCTTCTCATGAGAGTTGGAGCAAGTTGGTAAACCTCCATTAGACCTCCGGGTCCTCATCTAAAAAACCTGGTTACTGTGAGGATTAAATAGATACTAGTTATACTTTTTTCTTTCTTTCTTTCTTTTTTTTTTTTTGGTGTGTGGGGCTTCCTAAATTGGGAAAAAGTCCTTTAACAGATTAGAAATCAGTTCTTCCAGGTTTGCATTTCCTATTCCAACATTTCACCCATTCCTGTCTACCTACTGTGTACATAATGCCATATGCTGGCCATTCAGAAAGGAAAAGATCTCAAACTAGTTTTTAAGGAACATATGGGGTGTCATCATGTTTCCACTCTTACTTGCTTGAAACAAAACATAAACCAGGGATAAGACAGAGTTCAGATGAACAGATTTATACAACTGCTTTGCTATTATATTTGCCGCTCATAGCTCTTGATGCCAAAGTGTATCTGTTCGCTTGGGCTCTAACTGCAGAAGGTACTGGGGGCAGACCCTGTATGGACCCATGACCCAGGTCTATCCCACGAAAAGGAGAGCTCTGATGATGTGCTGCAAGGATTCTTCAGAGTAGATAAGCAACACTCTCAGATCAAAGACTGAGTCTCCATTAGTCTTTTAAGGCTTTGCGAATTTTTCCCATTAATCTGGCACTGCAAGACAAATATCACGGTCCCATATACATTGTAAAAATTTGGTGGACATTCATTTTATCATGGCTTTGTATTACATTGCTTGAGATAATTCATGGAGGCAAAAAGCTAAGAAAGAGAAATGGATGGCTTTAGAATACTCAGATTATACAAACTATACTACAAAATCTGTATGGCAGGTGGAGACAATTCTTTAAAAACTGATAAATCACTAAAAGAAGAATAAAATCTTATCCTACCTCCAGAAGATTTGCCAAATTGTCACTTACATTGTACCTGAAAACTTGCAATTTTTTTTTGTAATGACAAAAACTACCCAATATAAACTTGCAGAATTTATTTAGCATTTCAAATAATTATTGTTGGGGGTAAAAAAAAATCCCAAAATTTTCTCATTAAATTAAAATATGGGATGGAGAGGGAGAGGACATACTCTTTGTAAGATCTCTTCTGGATCAAAATGTCCCTGAGTCTGTGCATCTCCATAGGACTGATATTATTGTAGATGCTGTCCCTCAGACTGAGATTTATTGAGAAGTACATCTCATAAAAAAAGGGGGGGGGAAGCCCTAAGAACAAGGAAGCTAGGACAGCACTTCAATAAGTCCTGAAATTAGATAGAGAGTCAATAAACTGGTGATCTTCTCGTAGGCTCTCCCAGCCCCTGAGGATGCAAAGGAAATATGGGATGAGATGGGAAATAAAAAGGCTAATACTGTAGCTCAGATCATTCCAGATCAACCATCAAGTCTGTGCCTGTGTTTTGAGAGATATCTTGATTTTTCTCTTTACTTTTTTGGAAAGTTTGGGAATGGAAAACATGAGTTGGGGCAGTATGCATGGTTCAGCAAAGGAAATGCATGACAGGGCACGGCTCCTTCCCAATGTACTTCACCTCTTCAAAGCATTTCTTCTTCTTCTTGCCTGAAGCCACAGAACAGATTGCTTTTGAGGAAATAAATATCACTCAACTAGAAAAGAGACTGTGCCAATTTCCTGGGTATTTTTAAAAGCTGGCACTGCTGTTAGAATGGGCTTAAGGACAGTTTGCTGGATACACTGCTTATGTTGAAGCCAATCTCTTTCTAGTTAGTAGAAATACAGAAAATAATGGGAAGACTAAACATAAGCCCCAGTCATATTTGTCTGGAATAAGTTTTTAAGGTAATAAACTCTGCAGTCTACCTTTGCCTCCCAAATGGCCTCATGGTGCCATGCACATCGCAGACGATGATTTTATTTGATTACTGACTCTTATGATTCCACTTAAGGCATTTGGGGAGGTTTTTTTCTCTTCCCATCAAACTTAGTGGTGGCATATGAAGGTCACTAACCTGGAAAGAAGGAAACTAGTACTGAGTTCTAGACTTTCTACTTGCTACCTTGGGGAAATAACATAACTTCTCAGCATGTGACTGCACATTCCTATCTGTAAAAAAAAAAAAAAAGAAGGTGGTTATATAAGATGATTTCTAAGGGTCTTGTCCACATCTGAAGAGACTCATCATTGCCACTCCCTGGGGGTAAGAATTCAACATGCCTGCCTGGTTTAGAACTTGTATTATTTCTTGACTCTTAATTTAATAGTTATGCAAACATGATCAGCCCTTGGAATAGGAAATTATAAGACAATGTGGTCTGGATATTAAATGTGGAAATTCCCTAATGTAAAGCTAAAGAAGGCAATTCAATAAACTTCCGTCATCTGGTACTGGTTACCATTTGTTACCACTTTCAATTTTCCTGTATAATTGGAAATGGCCAGGTACTCCCCAACCGATGGGAATTTTATCACAGTTTCTCCTAGCTAATTTTAAAATAACTATTTATTACAGTTTAACGATTAAAATAATACAGGTATATTTTGTGGAAATTTCTGAGATGCACAGAGAAGAAAACAAAAATCACCTATAGTCACACCATCTAAAAATCATCACTCTGAATATTTTGACCTGTATCCTTATATTGTATGTTGTACCCCAACATACAAACTGTGATGACAACACATACATAAACCAGTTGGAATGATCCGCACACTTATTTTTAATTGATTTTATCACATAGCACAATACTGAGAACCTCTCGTGCCATTATATAGCCTTCCAGAGTAAGATTTTTCTCAAGGCTGCTTATGGATATGTAATTAATTAACCCATATCCCACTGTTAGATATTAATATGTTTCTAATATAATTCTGAAAACTGAAAATGTAGGTAACCGCATCATTTGGCAATGACATATGTGCCTCGAATGAAAAGCAAAGGTCTCTGGGACACAGCAGCTTTGGAAGCTACAGTGGGCTCATTAAAGAACCTCCAACACCCTGCCTGAAGTACCACAATGAATACATCTGTCTTGCAGTTTCTGCTCTGGAAGTATTTCTCCCTACTTCTCTGTTACTGCTGGGGAGTCCAAAATGAAATTTCCTTTCCTTAACCACTTCCCAGAAGGCTGTACACATTGTGTCTTGGAACTGGAGAGGAGTGACTGAGCCCTTAGTCCCTCCCTGGTATCAAGGACATTCACCCAAGGAAAAGAGAAGAGTCTCTAAGCCGTTTAGACATGGGAGAGATCACTATAATAATAATTTGAAAACTGTTATAAACTTCAAAGTCTAGGGGCTTCTAAGTATAAATATCATATCATTCAGGTAGAATTTCCAAGAAAGAGAAGAAAGTAATTACTTCTTTCAATTCCTTTTTTCATTAGTTATGAGGCTCCCAACTGTGCATGGCTTCCTGAATTCTATAGGATGTCCTCTTGTCTTGGCTTGCTGTGTTCATACAGTAGACCTAGTATCATCAGGTCTTTGATGAATGGAGCTTGTGGGCAACAGTGTTAAGAGTCAGGGTATAATAACTATGTCACTAACTGTGTTTTGATGAACAAAGCAATATGAAAACAGAGGAGACTTAGGACAATGCTGTTCATAAACAGTACATCAGTGCTAAGAAGTTGGTAACAGGATATGTTTTAATATAGTTTGGTATTGATTCTTTTGGCCAATGTCCCACTTTAATAGTGTTATAATCATACTTTAAGATTTTAGATGGAGAGGTATACAAGAAAAATCAATAGATACTATCTTTCCACTACTAACCAGCCTCATATATATAGCCCCTCTGCCATACTCACATTTAAGAGACCTAAAGATGCTTTGGGGATGGCTGGTCCAGTTATCAGGCTTTTAATAACCTCAAGCATCCACTCTGACCAAGTACAATTTTTATATGAAAAACTGATTTTATTTTTATTTAAAATGTTACATGCTGCTGGAGGGCAATGAGCTAATCCACTTAAAGTACCAACTGTAAGCACCAACTAGAATCAGTCGATTCTAATGGAGACTTGACAAATTATGTCAGTGTTGGAAAGGATAATCCCTGTTTCACGATTAGAAATCCCTACTTATTATTTACAAACTAAAAGGAACACTAAGGAATTCTCTCTTATGTTTAGAAAGAAAGAAAAAAAAAAAACTTAAACTTACCCAGATTCTGTCATCTAAACTCTCTTGAAAATATTCTGATTTTTCCAGAAGTTGTATAAACTACACTTAAATTCCAACAACACTGTGTTAATTTTGCTCAAATGCAAGCTGAAAACATATTTTAACATCCTGTCAGAATGAGGTACTAAGAATGTCGATAAAATGACACTAAAATAAATGTAAATTTAGATTGCAGTTACAAGTGGCTGCCTGACTCTGGGAAGATGTTAGGTTGCTATAGTATTTTCCATAGCAACTTTGCATCTTATTACATAAATATTCCCTCAGTGTCCTTACAGTCTACTAAGAAAACAGGATTAAATCTACTCTCCTGTATAATGATCCTGCATCAAACCTTATCAGAATGAAATGCCCAGAAAACATAATAAACCATAATCTAGACCACAGTGTTTGGCAGATGAGAGGGTCAGAGCGCCACGGGCTGTGCCCAAGCAGCTGTGTAGTGACCTCGTGCTGCACGCTGGCTATTCATCTATGCTCTGCCTGGGTTATGAGCTCTGCACTTCTCCCTTTGTGAGGATGGGCTGTGAACTTCCTCACTTTTCTCCTCTGCTTGCTAACTGCCCACCAGCCTAAGCCCTTCACCAGGCCTCAGGGGCTTGCATCACTAGACAAGAAGCTAGAGCTTAACAGAGCTGCAGCAGGGTCCCCAAATGCAGCTTCGAGCCCATGTGGGACCGTCACACAGGAAACCATTAGGAGAGCCACCCCCAGCTCAGAGCTAGATGCACCAGGCATACACACTTTGAGATCCTTAGTGAGGTTCTCCTGGGTTTTGGGGGGTGTATCGGGCAAAATCTGTGGTCTCCTAGACACAACACAATTTCAGCAGAACAAATCCATTTTACATGAAACATGTGATTATGGAGAATTCGTGCCTAGGTGAGAGATGTCAGGAACACAGCACTACCAGGTACTATATACAAATCAGATTATAAGGGGGCTAAGCTTGAAGGGAGTTTCAAATGTGACTTTACAAAACAGATAGTCTGGCTGGACAGGAGTGCTTCCGTTACAAAGGAATCCTATGCTTGAGGATCAATTTAATGGCATCTGTTTCTTCCATTTAAAAGGTAAAGCAATTTACAAAAATATATCTATTTCTACACTCTTCAAAGACATGTCCTTTATGAAAAGAGAACTGTAACTGCACATGAAATCAGGGGACTGAAAAATCTATCTGAAATAAACATTTGTTTGATTTCCTTTGGTAAGATTAGAAAGATTTAAAAGGGAAAGTGGTTGGGGGTGGGTGGCCTGAGTCTTGGCTCCTTGAGAATGAAGCTCTATTTTAAGAGTTCAAGAATGAAGCAGGCTGCGCAGCCCACATCAGAAGATTTATTTCATCATCTTTCAGCCATATTAGTTTTAATTAATCCCATTTCTTTGTTTGGCATTTGGATTTCCAGAAGGCATTCTGTTGTGGTTGAAAATAAAAGGCTCGTCTTTAATTCAGTGGTAGCTGAGGGACACACGCCGCTGCTCTATTTCTCCTCTGGGTTGTCATCACATGCAGAAATGTCTGCTAACAAAATATCCTTCCACGCTTCCTCTAGCCACTGGTGCCCCTACTCTGGGAGTCTGCTGGTACGAGGAGCTCAGCACGGCTGTGGCCTTACTGAATCACCTCACTTTTCACGTCTGAGCGCTCTTGTCCCTCTGCCGAGTTCTGACCAACTCCAGAGTTAGCCTGCTTAGATCCTAAGAGCTTCTACCAGATGCAGGTGACATGGCCCCCTTTAGTGGGCCCCCCATTAGTCGGCGGCAGGACTAGGTGCTGGTGGCCAGTGGCTTCTTCCTTCTGTGCCCAGGCTGGTGCCCAGGGCAGCAGTAATCCTCTTCTCAGGCTTGTGACAAACTGTAATCTGTTGCACATCCTTTATGTCGTTCAAAAGCACTCTTGTATAGGAAATAAACCAAAGCAGAAACAACAGTGGCAGTCCTGGTGTTCAAAGAGATCAAGGGGAGGGGTGCCTGGGTGGCTCACTTGCTCCTGGTTTTGGCTCAGGTCATGATCTCATTGGGGAGGCTGCTTCTCTCCCTCTCCCCCTGCCCCTACCCACCTGCCTTTAAAATCAATCAATCAATCAATCTTTTTTTTTTTTTTTTGTAAAGATTCATTTGAGAGAGAGAGAGAGAGCATGCAAGAGCACATGAGCAGGGGGAGGGGTAGAGGGAAAGGCCCACTCCCGACTGAACAGAGAGCCCTATGAGGAGACTGGATTCCAGGACCCTGAGATCATGACTTGAGCCAAAGGCAGACACTTAACTGACTAAGCCACATCGGTACCCCAATAAATTAATAAATCCTTAAAAAAAACCAAACCCAAAGAGATCAAGGGGATAGCCAGAGAGAGCCTAATTATTATTGCTATTAATTTTTTTTAACCTCAAGCTTCCAGCTACATATAGAATTATTCAGAAAACTGAATATTGCTAATTCCAACTGAACTTGATTATGAGTCCCTAACTTGATTCAGTTAGCCAAAATATTTGGGAAATCCTTGCTGGACGTCTTATTGAGGTTGCAAAAAGAAATCTGTACCTACATGTGGTGAGTTTCCATGGCAAATCAACAACCCAGAAAACACTTTTCATAATTAAAAGAGTATGTGCTCTCATAAGGAGCTCAGAGTTTGAATGAGGTATAATTAAAACCCAAAAACATTCGTTTATACATTGTGAAATTTTTTTTTTAAAGATTTTATTTATTTATTTGACAGACAGAGATCACAAGTAGACAGAGAGGCAGGCAGAGAGAGAGGAGGAAGCAGGCTCCCCACTGAGCAGAGAGCCCAAAATGCGGGGCTCAATCCCAGGACCCTGGGATCATGACCTGAGCCGAAGGCAGAGGCTTTAACCCACTGAGCCACCCAGGCACCCTACATTGTGAAATGTTTTAAGGGCAGTCTATTCCATAAAGATATTTTAGTTTCACTCTTCTAAAATTTGTGTTCAATGTACAATCTATACTCACCATATCCTAGACAAGGTGCATCACTGGATAGTGATATTCATTTTGGTTTCTACTGAATTTAAAGCAATGGCTTTAGAATATATTTGGCATTAGGCTTTTAGGCATTTAGGCACTATACTTTTATTGACTTAAAATGCCTATTTCTTCTCTTCAAAAAGCATCTCACACTTTTGAGGGCAGAGGAGATAGTGTCTAGCCCCCTCCATACCTCCTATGTCCATAGTGCCTTGAGCACAAGAGGGGCTTGACAAATGTCTGTTGATAATTAGAATGATGCTGAGCGTCAGCTCTCTGGGCCCTAGCCTATTCAGCACATGGCGCTGGATTCTGAATGCATAAAAGTTTTGCACATTTTGGAGAAATGAATCATCCTTGTTTGAACAAGCTTCTTAATGCTTGCCATTTAAATTTAGAGCAAATGTTCACATGGTCACGCCCTTCCCATCAACCCATGGGACAAAGGCATCAAAAAGACCAGAAGAAGAGAATATGCAATTGAAGTCAACAAAATTCATTTACTTGGTGAAAGGCCCAGTCAGGTGCCAGAGGGCGACTAAGGTAAGCGGAGTTCGCAGTGACTGAGCATTTGCTATGTGCACCACGTTCTAAGTATGGTTGGAAGGGCTCTACCTGCTTTGACTCTACAGTCCTACAACAAACTGTTCTCCGCCAAACAAGGCCTAACACTCTGGACAGACTTCCTCTTTTCTTCCCTTTGTTCCCTGTGCACTCCTGTCCCAACCCCACTGCCAACCTGGAGGAGGGAGGGGAAGAAGGAGCAAAGTTGGGCTTAATTCTAGTAAGAGGCAGACTCTGCAGCAATAAATTTGAATTTCTATCAAAAATTATCTTCATAGGCTTTGGAGCAGGATGCCAATCTTCTTGAATGAATGCTTCAATAAATCCGTCTTGATTTTCAAATTTATTAACAAAACTCATTTTCATTTTTATCGGCATCTTAGTTTTGCTCCAGCAAACTCCTTTTCCCCTGTTACAGTCAACTGATAAGGAATAGTGAGCCTCCTGCCCAGAATTATATGGTAGTGATGGCAATGTTGGGGAGCTCTCTAGCCAAAGACACACTGTAAGTTACCATGTGTGGTAAAAATCAAAAGTACAACGGAAGTCTTCTTCATAACCAGAAAAGCAGAGATACGCAGAAAAACACAAATTAAAAATAAATAAATAAATAAACCCAAGCTATCACATAAGTCCTCACAAAAAAAATCCTGTCCTTTCTAGAAACCAAAGTTGACTCTCTCCGCCTCACCCTCAGAAATAAAACCCATGCAGGTTGGTCTCTGCTTTAGGAGGAAGTGAAGAGCAAGGGAGGCCGAGGGGGACCCGCTTCACGCATCCCGCAGGAGGTGACCTTGTCATAGTCCTCTTGGGCAGGAGGCTTCACGAAGGATCTTCTCTCCTGGAATTCCCAAGAAGTCTTGGGTCACCTGCTTGCCGGGACGTTGGAGGCAAAAGCTCACTGTTTCAGCAGAGAGGAGGAGGGCAAGGGATTCTTTAAAGAATAGAGGAACTTACTTCTAAGTTAGCCCTTGGCAATTGCTGTCAGTGAACTGGAGCGCTAGGTTTTGAGATGTCTGCTCCTGGGTGACGGACAGGTGCAAATTTGCACCTAAAATGAATACACCTGACTTCACTGACTAAATGAAGTCACCTGACTTCACTGAAAGGTGTTTCCCTCAGGCTGTGGGGTCTCAATCCCTCCCCTTCCAGCTGTAGTCTGCAGGGATCTGGAGAGGGCTTGGTCAAAGGACCAGATGGAAATCCTTGCTATCGGTCTATGTCCCCAAATATGCTGGGCGAAAAGAAAAAAGCTGCCAGCCTTTCGGTGGCATCTTCTGGGCCCAGAGGAACAAAAAGGATTAGCTGCTTTCCCTTCCAGTTGGTCCTGAGCTTCCCCCATCAACCACACGCCGCGTTCTCTGGTCCGTCTCATTTTTGAAAAGCACGAAAAAGACTATGAATTCCTGGGGACCTGGCATTTGAACTCCAGTTCTTCCATCTCTTCCCCCAGCACTCGGTACAGAACATGCTCGGTGCTGTGTCCATTCATGCCGCTGACCAAGGAATAAGCCTGGAAAACTCAAAGTTCAGCTCCTGCTTTAGGCTCCAATCAGATGCCTGGGAAAAAAACCAACAGAGATCTGGGAAGCAGGCTCCTCAGTGAAGCTTGCAGAGAGGATCTCGTGTCCCTGCTGAGCAAAGGGCTCTTTGAGTTCTTCTGCATCAGAGCTTGGGGTCTGATGCTGCTGGTCTGTGCTTGCTGCCGTGGTCTGTAAGACTTCCCCTTGGACCTGACTGTTCTGAGTCATTCTTACTCTCGTCCTCTTCCAAGCAGACTAAGAAATTATACATATTCCTTACTTGGAAAATTGACAACTTGTTTAAAAAGAAATGTCACCCTCAAATTAAAAAAAGCCACAGGTTCAAACAAGAATTTCTGATGGATCCAGTTCTTTTCTTCTACACCTACCTTATAAGAATGTTAAAGATCCAAGTTTCATGTAAACTTGCTCCTCATCTAGAAACTTCAAAAATGATAAAAGCTTTCTTGAGCGGAAAAAAATTTATTTATTTATTGGAAGATCTCATTAAATTTAAGAAACTCACACTAAAACTCGCTCTTTTCTTTTGATAAATGAAGGCTTGCAGAATAGAGATTTCCACCCTCAAATAAGCAAGCCCAAGTCCAATAATCAAGCAGTCCTGAGAAATCTCATCTCCACTTAATAAGAGACATACATTGACACATAAATGCTAGGTTCATTTTTCAGACAAAGGATATATGGCTTCAAAAAATAGTGGCATGGTGCCTGCTTTTATGCTAAGCTTCTAGAAGATTTAAATAAGTGGAATCTGAGGATGAAAGGGGAATTTTCTAAGGCACTGGTCCTGAAACTTTAGCATGCTTCAGAATTCCCGGGAGGATTTAAATCACAGATTGCTGGATCTCACACCCACCTCTGCCTCCCCTAGAGTTTCTGATTCCTTAGGTATTGAGTAGAGACTGGATTTACATTTCTAACAAGTTCCTAGGTGATGCTGATCTTGCCGAACTGGGGACCACACTTTTAGAACCACTACTCTAATGGAATTAAAGTCCCTTTTGTATCCGTCTGGATGCAGAGCATTTTCTGGTGATTGTCATTTATGTCGCTGGCCCTTGCTAAACCCTGAAGAAACAGAACGCTCTGACCACTGTGCAATCTTGCTAACCTGACACTGCTGAAATCTTGATTTGGCTTCTACCAACGCATTAGCAAAGATCCTCTGTTCCTGTTCTGGATTTTGTTAAAGAGCCCGAGAGGGGTGAGTATTTTAGTCACAGTTATGTGTGAGGAGACAGGTCAAATCTACGCAAACCCTCTGATTTTCTTTTTTTGGAAATGGTGGCAACTGTGGTCCTTCCCAGGCCCTTTAGACAATACTCTTACACTCAGACAAGCAGTCTCCCTTGGTGTCTCCCACGTCTGAGTGAACATTTCTCTTGCCTGCAACACTGAGATTTACATCTAATTTGAGAAGAGAGATTTCAATCGGCCTCTTGGTTCAGGCAGAGCACATAAAGCAAGGTTCTCATTCAGATTCTCTCCTTTTTACAACTCAAGGAGTGATACTCCTTTCTTGGTACCAAATGGGGCCATCCCTTTGATTATGGGTTAGGCAACATTTATTGGAAAAACGTCTCATTCCCTAGCACATTGGCTCAGAGGCTAGAAAGCTTCTTCTGAGATTAAAGAATTCCCACATAAGAAGTACACTGACTGAAACCAAATTTTATGTGTATTTCAGCACCAGCAGTGGCTGCCATGCTCTGGAAAAGTATTTTTATGGGAATAGGCAAATATCCCTGAGAAAAATACAACAGCCCCAGATCCATGGATGGAAAAACACCGGAGCAATTTAAATCACCATGTCCCTAAGAAGGAGTTTCAAGTTCTATTAATAAAAGGCAGAGTCACACAAAGATGAAGGTTTAGTATAACTCAAATAAAAGTGAGTTATGTTGCCATTTCCTAATACCTATGCCCCACCTGAGATATGAAAGAGCATGATGGATCTCATGATGGCTCCTCACAGGGGTGTGTGAGGAAGACCATGATGGCGCCTCATGACAGCGCCTCACAGGGGTGCATGTGGCCGTTGTCAGCATTACCTGATTCATCGACTCGCATTTTTTTAGTAGGGCTATCACAGTTCTCATCATCTGACATTTCCATCTCTTCTTCACGGCGGATGCCCATGAGCTGCTCACTTTGAGCGTTCCGGAGCTCCTGAAAGCAGAAGACAGGAAGATGTCAGAGTCACAGACACACATCAACACACCTTTTCCCAGTGGTCTTTAGGTGTACTGTGACTGATATGTGAACGCTTAGAACCTGAACTGTTCCCTTCCCAAACACTGCCCCAGGTAATCTGGTATAAAGTTCTGAGGGCTGTGGGGGAGTAGGAAGACACAGGGATAAATCCCTGCTCACCAGTGACTAGTCAGGGTGTCTTTAGCAAATTATTTCATCTCTTGAGTCTTAATTTCTTCATTTGCCAAAAAGGGGATAATAACATCACCTAGTAGGATTCCACAGAAATGCCTCTTGCCATGACTGGCACATGGGAGGGACTCTGAGCTAATGATAAGAAATACGCACGATGACATTTATAAAAGGGCTTCTTGACCACTGTGTAAATTCAGGAATGTTTCTTCATCTCTCTTAACCTTGATTTACTCATTGGAATACTGTGATAATTACAGTTGTGAGGATCAAATAAATTAATGCATGTAAAACTCCTTAGGATTATGGTAGACACTTGGTTTGCTAAGTTGATAACATAGACAACTACAATTCTTCATGCAAAGTAGCACCCCTGCGGGGTGTCTGGGTGGCTCAGTCAGTTAAGGTTAAGCTTCTACCTTCAACTCAGGTCAGGATCCCGGGGTCCTGGGATTGAGCCGGCGTGGGCTCCCTGCTCAGCAAGGGGTCTACTTCTCCCTCTCCCTCTGCCCCATCCCCACTTACGATTCCTCTCTAATAAATGAATAACATCTTTAAAAAAAAATAGTGCCCTTACATTGTGTGTGTGTGCCCATGTGTGATCATACACACACACTATTCAGAAAGCGAAATGATAAAATGCCAAAGATGCTGGATAATAAAATAGAACCGATGCCTTCTTTTTGGTGTTTTACATCATCATGCAGCATTTAGTGTTTCTGTGTGATGGCTGTTTTGACATCACTGAGAGATCTTAGGACCATATCTTACTTTCTCTACTTACTAGAGGAGTGACAATAGTCAAAGAATATATGTGAAAACTCACTGTAAAAAGTAACAAGTCACAATAAATTTTTTACTCCCTTGCCAAAAAACCAGGACATTAATTATTCATGATAAGTAATTATATTATTTTTTATTAAGCTGAATATTGTGTATTTGTGAATCCTTACCAGTTCTGTTCTGTCAAATGTACTATCCTCAAGAAAACAAAATAAAACAGGGAAAGGAAGACACTATTCTTTTTCTCACCTCTAAAATTGAAGTCTCTAAATGAAAGTCAAAGAGTTAAAATAATTTTGCTTCTGAATAACAATAAAACTAAATTATAACACCTAATGTATTAATGGCATGATTTTAAACACAGTCCTAGTGTCCATCTAATGGATGTGCATATTTTATTGTTACAGGTTCTCTGAACTCTCCGCTCTCCTTAGCTCACAGATTTTAACTATAGTAGGACCAAAAGAAAATTAGGTCTTGCTTAGCAGTATTCTCCTGGTCAACTCTGAACCCTGGGAATGAGCCCTGCAGAGGGCAGGGAAAGGGGAGGGAGGGCAGAGAGTCAAGGTCCCTGGGAGAGAGACACCCATCACAGGGAGCCTTGAGAGGCCTCCAGGATGATGGGCAGTGCCTCCTCACTTGACCCCGCCAGCCAGTAGAAAGAGGTGCCAATTCTGCCGTAAATAACACCAGTGGCTCTTGGAGGCGGATGTCACGTGTGATTAGTGCGGACGCCTTTAGGTTGTGTACAGCTAATTTTTCTACTGACAAAGAATCCAGTTCCTAAAGAAGTGGCATGAAAACACTTGAAACAAGGAAAAGTCAGGAGGAAGGAATAAATGAGGCTGAAAGGGCCTGTTGTTGAGTCCCCACAATTAATGACAAACTGTCATATCATAGCTGTTCTTGTGTGGAAGGGTGACGGAAAGAAAAAAAAAACTGGAGGGGAAAAAAAAGCCGAGGGTGTTTCCACACGGTGCCTCTGGTTCAGCAGTAAATCGCTTGTACACTCTCACAAATCTGTGAAGGTGTTGCAGATAATTAACAGATGCTGTACATGGGAACGCGGAAAAAATCAAGCCAATTATCAAGCTTATACGCAACAGAGAAATCATCCACAATGTTAAATTACCAACTGGTATTTAATCAATTAAGCGACATGTAGGAGAGAAAATCAAAGGTAATTTAGAATTCTATTTCCTAGAATATCAAAAGAGATGGTAGGAGTGGCAGGGAGGCACAAAGCCCCTTTGCAGGAGCACCTTTCAGGAATCTGTGCATCCATTTCTACCAGCCCTGTGGACCCAGCAAAGTGAGGAGGCTTCCTTAGAACAAAGCTGGAAGCTTCGTGTGCCCTCCTCAGCAGCGGGGACACAGCCCCTGTTCCTTTGGGGACCAGGGCTAGGGGCAGCGGACCAGGACGGTATGAATAGTGATTTAGATCAATAATGGATTATTTCCTAACATTCACGTACTAATGACAGCCTTTTTATGTCAGATCATTAGCATAATTCCACTTGCCTTCCCCTTAACAATTCTTTTAATCATGTTCGCTGTTTATATGAAGGAAAAAACATAAGATAAATAATTCTTAGACCCTCTGTTCCCAAATCTGAATCAGTTTATGGATTTCAATTTGTGTTTTCATAATCCTTGATCTGTATATTTCATCCTAAGCGAGGTCTCTCTCTCCTCCTGAAAATCAACCTTGACTCAGGTCTCAATTCAGTGTCTGGGAGAGCAGCAGGTAAGCATCCTTTGTTTTTCTGGCCCCTGAAAAATTAAAGAGAAATCCCACTTCCTCCTTACTCATAATCCTGAACAGAGAAACAGAACTACATCAGTCACCAGCCACCTTCTTAAGTGAACAAAATAAAAAAATGTCCTTCTTAATAAATTGCACTAGCATTTTAAGTGTCCCATTATTGTGAAGTCATTCAGTATTCACCATAATAACAGTGATAATAAAGGATTCATTTGGTGTTCATGTGGATGTTACATCTAGTGCCATTGGTATTTAGCTGTAATTTAGCGTTAGTTAATGGGCACTTAAAATGCTACCCAAATGATTGATATTATAGTACTTTGTGGTTCTTCAAACTCCATATAAAAAACTTATTTTACAAGTATGAGCCCAAATCATTAATAAACAAGCCTTACCTTCTATAAGTTTGGGGATTTTGAAAGAGGGGCGTATCATTTAGAGAACTTTAATATTAACATGCTAGAGATGGAGAGGCATCCAAATGGAAAACATTCTCTCATTTAAAAAAAACAAAACAAAACAAAACCACAAAACACAAAAAAAAACAAATAAGCAAACAAAGATAGTATACTTACTTTTAAACGACAGGTTCAAAGCGTACACTAAACTGTGAAGTTAAAAATAACAGCTGCACGACCAATGACTAATGACACATTCTGGTCTTTCTGGGTGGCAAGGAAGGTCAAGGTCTGGCCTCTTTCCTTGAGGGTGGATACTCACACTTCACACATGCATTGCTGCAGAAGAGTGGACTCTGGCTAGCCTGGACTTTCGCTCCCCCAGGGAAAGGCGCTCTGGGGAGAGCTATTACATACCCGGCTGGCTAGCAAGGAGGACTAGGGCATTGTTTATGATGGGAAGGCATAGAAGAAAGATTTACTTGCCATTTCTAGCCCAAAGAGCAAAGCATCATCATGTTGCAGAACACTGGGCGGGGGGGACCCTCCATATTTATTTAAAAAGCCAGTTTTCTATTTTACATTACACTTTTCTTCAGAATAGGCAGGCAAAGTGTCTTGGCTTATTTCCGAGCTTTTTGCTATGAATGGGAGAGATGCCTTTCTCCCTTTGCAAGGGTAGAAAAGCACTCTGTTTTCTAAGCATTAAGTCAGCTGCTCTTCTGGCTAAGGCCCAAGTCTGAGCTGGATTTGGAGCTGACAATGAGACAGGACAATGGTACAACAGCTGCCCGCTATAACAAAAACCAAAATGGCTGCAGCCACACTATTCTCTGCCAATCCAGCTGTGTGATGGTGGTTAAAAAGTAATCATAAAATCACCAACCTCAGAGTGCTTTCGCCAAATGTCTATGTTCTTGCGCTGAGCTTTCGAGAAATGGTCCCAAGCTTTTTGTCTGGTAGAAGCGTTGAAAACGGCCACAATCTGCTCAACTTTGGTGAACAAGGAAGTCAAACAAGACAAGTAATTTATGTTGTGATCACTATAGGGAAGCAAAGCAAAGACACTAGGAGTCTATGGATGATGTCACAGTAGAAATAACATCATCAATATCCGTCCAATTTGTGCCTTTTTATACTTACATTTTAGCAAGGTTGGGGAGGTCTCCCTTCAAGTCTGTCTCCATAACTTTAGGTTAAAACAAATTTTAAATACGACTGGGAAGAGTTCATGGGCATCTGCTTCCAAGCATTCCGCAGCTCTTGTTTAAAAATGGGACTTGGTATGTCTACATACCAAGATCTATAGAGATAGACCTGGAGTTGGCATACAGATACAGATATATGGATAGAGTAACGCCGGTTGGGGGCTTAGAGGTGAAGCCGGGGTGGAGTGGCTGAACGAGGAAGAGCCAAAAACATATCTTTTCTTTTTTTGGTCTCCATCTCAAGGACTCAACTGTAGTCCTCGGAAGACAGAACCATGTCCAAGTTCCAACCTGGGGCAATGATTAGTTATTTCATATTGCCTTCAACCTCAAGGGCCATTTTTACTCCTTGGCTCCTTTCTTCTTCCCGCCCCTCCCTTTTCCCCTCCCAGCCCCTGCACTCACTGCAGTCAGCCCTCCAGCCCTCTGGCGGGGAACAGGAGCCATAGCCTCATTCAAGACAGACCCAGGCTCCCCCAACCAGCTGCACAGGCATGCAGATCGCATTTCAACACCACGTGGTGCCCTCTGTAGCTCATCATGACCATGTACCATTCTGTTCTGCCATTTTCACTTTCATAAGGCTGCCCTCCCAAACCCCTTGAAGTGCTAACTCTCTCACTTTGACTTCATTTAGTACTTTTGGGGCCCTTGGGCAGAGCGCTACTGGAATGATAAATGTTGGGGGGCTCTGAACAAAGCTATACAGAGAAGGGCATGAGCTCTTAGTAGTGGATCTTAGGGGTGGGGCCAACCAACAGTTATTGATCTAATAAGCATGGGATTAGGAAATTATAGCACTGAATTAGCCATATGATTAAACTTGAATTTCTGAATATTTAGTTAGGAAGGCACAGTTAGAATTAGCCTCTCATGGATGCTAATACTCTATCTAACATAAATCCTTCTTAAGTGATTCCCAAGGCTCTATTATAAAAAAGGGCATCAAAGCTCTTCCAAATCTCCCAGGTGTCCAAAGTATGGCAGAGTAATAGAGTAATCCCCACAGAAGAACAATATTAAAAAGAAGCCCATAAAACAAACAAGAGTGTGATCAAGCAGAGGAGGAAAGTAGATTCTGTCCACTTATCACACTGTAAATGTCTCATAAGGCTAATGAGAAACCACTTCCTGATCAATGTAATTCTCACAGAGGCTGTGATGTTTATTCTTTACTACCTTGAAAGAATCTCAACTCCAAACCTTCCTATTCGTCAAACTTTATCATCAGGTCACATGATGAACTGGTTGCACTCAGTTTGCAACAGGAGGAGGTGCCACCCCCTGCGCTCACACTCTCCATGCATACATGTGGTTCCCTTCCCTGACCTTGTCTGGACAGGGTCCCACATTGTGTGCTGCTCTAGGTGCGGACATGTACCTGACCACCAGCTCCCAGGCCTCTGCTGGGCTCCAGGGCAGCACAGCTGGTGGACGACTGGCTCTGCCCTCCTGCCCGGACTCCCTGCTGTTTTGTCTGCATGCAGGCTGGGGTCATGGGGGACTTTAAGCTACCTTCTGCAGGGGCAACACAGAGCAGTCAGCCCAATATGCACCGGAGAAATCTGCAGTCAGATGAGGTTATCTGGCAGGGGTGGTAATCATAAGTCTGTTAAAGAGGACCAGACCCCACTGCTTTAAGAGTAGAGCTTAAAACAGCCATTTACGGGACGCCTGGGTGGCTCAGTTGGTTAAGTGGCTGCCTTCGGCTCAGGTCAAGATCCCAGAGTCCTGGGATCGAGTCCCACATCGGGCTCCTTGCTCGGCAGGGAGCCTGCTTCTCCCTCTGCCTCTGCCTGCCTCTGCCTGCCTCTCTGTCTGCCTGTGCTCGCTCTCTCTCTCTAACAAATAAATAAATAAAATCTTTAAAAAAAACCAAAAAAACAGCCATTTACAAGAGTGAGAACTGTGGTATCCAGAGGGGAAGGGGCAGTAAGGATTGAGGCTGAGTATTTGGATGGTGACAGTCAAAATTCTGCCATAAATCAAGAAAGGTTGTTAATAAAGGGAATAAACTAGAGAGAAAATTCTCTGTTCATATATGTGTGTGAAGTAAAGGGAAGCTAAGAGAGGCCAGTAACACCTATGGAAACATATGAAAGGGAAAGCACTTAGAAAAAATACCCAGTGGCCAAATACTGCACCATGTTCTGAGGGTAAAAATACCTCTCTCATACCTACTCAAGCCATGTTCTGCGGCAAAAGTTTTGTATTTGAGTTAAAGTGCCTCAGTTATTTAGAACAAGTTGCTACCATATCCCAGGGCATACTTTCAATGCAATCAACTATCCATCCATCCATCCTTTCGTACAGCAAACATCTGAGATCCTCTAGTTACCAAGTATTTGACTGACTGCTAGAAATATATAATTAAGACAGTGCTTGCCCTTGATGAGATCACAGGCTCTAGGGAGAAAGAAAGATAAGCAGTTGATTATCCTATGGTAGAGACGTATGGATGGTATGGGGACACAGTAACTAACTCAGTAGGTAGAGTCAGGAAATACTCCCAAAATGGCATCATTGTTGCTAGGCCTTAAATGATGGATCAATGCTTGCTCCTGAGTACAAAGAGTGGTATGGAGTCATGAAAGGACTTTGTAGGGTTGGGGTAAATGCTGAGCGAGGATGATCAAGGAGAGTGGATGCTAAGCCAGCTGGTGAACTTCATATTGTAGCCCTAGGACACACATCTGAGTAGGATTTGTTTGGGAGAAATGATGAAGGCTTGAGTTAAAGCAGAGCACTGCAATAGAGGCAGGAGCAAGGAGTCATTTGACAGAGCGAGTTGATACCACAAGTGGCTGACTTGCTATGAGTCTCCCTTTCAAGGAGAAGGGGAGACAAGGATGGCTCAGGCTGGAGAAGTACATAGAGACCATGAGGACAAGTACAGGGGGAAGTCTGAGAGAGAAGGTAGAGAGTTTGCTTTTGAACATGCTGAACTTGACATGCCTGAAGGTCATCTAGATAGAGCTGAAACACATACTGGGGGCAGAAAGAAGTCAAGACTCAAAATTGAGACATGTCTTAAATTTTCCAGACTATTCTCAATTTCAGGAATTGTGTTCTGTTCAGTATGATAATTAAAAGCAAAACTACATGTACCTAACTTTTTACTTCTAAGTTTTGTACTTTATCCACATATATTAACAAATAATAAAGAACCTCTCCAAAACCAAAAACCGTGGAACTCAGCTTAGGTTTAAAAAATATTCTCACAGTGTTTCCAAGGCCCAGTTTACTTCTCTCCTTTCTGTGCAGACTGCCCCCAACCAGCCATTTGTCTTGCAATGAAAGTTCTTGGGCACACAAAAGGACTCAGAAAGAGTGTCTGGATCAGCAGGAATTCATCATCCTTAGGGAAAAACCACCTCAAAGAGTATGCCTTAATGAATATGATTCAAAGACAGCGGATTTTCAAAATCATAAATCAGGATGACTGCTGGTGGTGATGTCACAGGTAATGACCATACACTTTTTTTTAAAAAAGATTTTAAAAGAGAGTGCGCACGAGTGGATGGGACATAGGGAAAGGGAGAGAGAATCTGAAGCAGGCTCCGGACTTGGGGCTCGATCTCATGACCCTGAGATCAGGACCTGATCTAAAACCAAGAGTCAGATGCTCAACCGACTACACCACCCAGGGGCCCCAGTTTACACTCTTCATTGTCTCCAGCAGGGAATCCCAAAGAGCAAGTCGCCGAATTTGACCAACACTCATTATTTCCCTGGTGTATAATTCACATTACTTTATATACAATAAAACTACAAGTAGTTACTAACTAAACTGAATTTTTAAAATTCTACCTAAGGGGTCCCTGGGTGGCTCAGTCGGTTAAGCGTCTGCCTTGGCTCAGGTCATGATCCCAGAGTCCTGGGATCGAGCCCCCCCCAGTGGGGCTCCCTGTTCAGTGGTGAATCTGCTTCTCACTCTCACTCTCCCTCTGTCTCAAATGAAGAAATAAAATCTTTAAAAAAATAAAATTAATAAAATAAAAATCTACGTAAAATCTCAGAGAAGTGATAAATAGTAAACAAGATGGTACTGGCATTTGTTCAAAAAAGCAGCTTATAGAAGAACAAATTCAGATCAACCCCAACCCGTGCCAATAGTCCACCTGGTGAGACTATGAGCCTCTGAGGCCCCAGTTGAGGCTTGATCAGCTGTACATGTAAATATTTTAAAAGTACTACCAACAGAAAGAGATCACTCAGAAAACTTAAACCTACCTTCACCCACCTTGCAAATTTCCCTCAGCCCATTGCCAAATACTACATTTTAAGTGTTTTGCCTAAATTGGATTGAGAATCAAGAAAAAATTAAAAGTGATTTTTTCACAGTATGTTTGAATATCAGTCTTAGATGTCATATATATATCCAGCAGGTATAAGTGAACCTAAGAGAGGGAGAACAGAGCTTTGATGAAGTTGCTAATCACTCTTTGCAGATGCAGACCCCACATTAATAGATAAATTGAGGTCTGTTAAAAATCTGAAGAGTTTATTTGAGCAAAATGGATGGAATCAGGCCGCACCAAACAGGAAGTGGTTAAGAGTGCTCCCCTTCTTGGCAGGAGCTGGGGAGAAGCTTTTCTAGAGAAAAGGCAGAAGCAAAACAAGGAAATCATGGACTGGTGACAGCTTCAGGTCTAATTAGCTGCTTGTGATTGGTTGTGTTTAGGTTTTGATTTTGTGACTTTTAGGCATTTGTAGACTTGGATTTGGGTTTGCCTATGTACGCCACAACCACATCAGAGCCATCTCTGTCTGGGGTTCTCCTGTTTAATTAACTGAATATCCTACTAGTGATTAGCCATTCTTTGCTGTGTGTAAAGAGACCCCCCCATACACACATAACACACATGTGTATATGTATAATCTTCAGAATTTCTTTTTAAAAATCCATAAGACTAATTTAATAATTTTTTTTTTTAGTACTTTCCTCCACCTCAAAATGTTTGGACACCTGCTGAGTTCAGAACATACTTTTCACTTGGGAGCAAGCTTTGTAAATTACCATTAGAAGCACTTGCCTTCAGTCTAAGGGAAGGAAAGCTCAGAACAGGACATTCCTTTACCCAGAAATAGGCCTTGCTGAAACAAGCTCTCTAAGGGACGCCTGGGTGGCTCAGTCCACTAAGCATCTGCCTTCGGCTCATGTCACGATCTCAGGGTGCTAGTGACCTAGTTCCACATTGAGCTCCCTGCTCAGTGGGGAGTCTGCTCCTCCTTCTGCCTGCTGCTCCCCCTGCTTGTGCTCTCTCTCTCTGGCATATAAATAAATAAAATCTAAATAGAATAGAATAGAATAAACAAACTCTCTAAGAAGGATCAGAGCATCAAGCACAAAACTTCTGGTTTCGGGGTTGTATAAGAAATTCAGAGCTCCGGGCAGAAAAGCCTTGGAAGCAAGGAAGAGGGAAGTTAGGCTCCTCCAAAGAACACAAAGCCAGCCTTTTCCTTGTCCTCCTGCCTGGGTTCTTCCACAGTCCCTGCATTTCCTACCTCTTGTGCTTTAGCTAAATGGCTGCGAGAGAGCCTTTGATCCCATTACCGTGGCAAATATCTGGAGAAACTAAGTCCTTCCAGGCAGAAGGCTTGCCTAAATAGAGTATCTCAAACAAGTCTTCCAAGCTCAATTTTTGTTTTTAATGTTATCTGGGCTCACCATAGAGCCTAAGTCTGTAAGCTTCTGAGGAAATGTGGTTTTCCTTTAAGGGATAATATTTTTCCACATCCTCTAAGAATAGCTCAGAAAGGATGTTCAAAGAAAGGCACATAACTAATGAAACAGTTGACCCCCGCCACTGGCTTGTTACTGTTGTTTTTAAATCCTAAAAGCTGGTGTGGAATTGATGAGTCTTGGCTCCAGGCTGAAGAATTGTAACAGAGAAAATACAGTAAGTGATTCAGGCTCTCAGGACACCCAGAAGAGCAAGACAAAGCCGGAGGGAGGAGCAGTTAGTGTCTGACAGGGGCAGGACAAGCCTAGAGGAGAGATTCCCAGAGAGATTCCTGCCTACTCACTCTGGGGCCTGAGCACAGAGGAGCCTGCCAGTCAGCCTGGCAGGAAGCCCGGGGAAATAGAGAATTAACACGGTCAGACCCATACATTAGGGAGGCATGGCCTGGAATTTCAACTTGAGGAGGA